>JAQQST010000610.1:0-25669 GCA_028646485.1 Cryptoprocta ferox
CCCTTTGATTGTCTGGTGTCATGACCCCAGCCAGTATGGGACCCCCTTCTTTGCCTTTTGATGGAGAGGGTGGAGGGAACCAAAACGGCCAGCTAGCAGTCTCAATTACCTCTCTATGGAATCACTATTGTGTTCCTTGGTGAAAGCTTCTCTCCCTTTGGGAATAAGAACACTGGTTCAGCAAAGCCTAAAGCAATAGGCCTGGGAAGGTTTTAGGGATAAACTGACAGGAGGGCATTTCCATTTCCACCCTTTGATTTCAACGCATGTGAATCCTGACTACAGGGGAGAAAAACAAACGATGTCAGATGCTGATACACAACAAATAGTGGTCCTTAGACTTCATTCCTTCTATGCCTAAATGGCTTAGTGACTTAATCATCCGACTGAGGCCCAGGTCATGATCTCACAGCTCCTGAGTTCGAGCCCCAGGTCGGGATCTGTGCTGACAGCTCAGAGCCTGCAGCCTGCTTCAGATTCTGTGTCTCCCTCTCTCTCTGCCTCTCCCCAGCTCGCACTCTGTCTCTTCCTCTGTCTCAAAAATAAACATTAAAAATTTTTAAAAAAAAGGAAAAAATTTTAAATTGTTTTAAAAAGTTATAAAAGAAGTGATTTCTTTGAGCCTAATCTCCGTTCCTTCCACATTGGCGACATAGGACTTGACCCCACTAGCGACCATACAAGTGCTGTAGCAAGAGGCTGATTGAGATCGACCTAATGGATACTTTATTCATTAGATTACTAAACCTCTGCACCGGTAAGGTCATTCTTTGCTCATCACTCTCACGAGACACATTTATCTTCACATCGGATGTCTATCTGGGTGGGGGCATCCACATACATGCTCCCCCAGGCCTCCTTGTCACAAATTTTCAACCACATATCCTCAGAGTCGCTGACCCTTCAGCCAATGACTCGAACACAGCCTGTGCACGGCCATACACTTGTACCTCTGCTCAACATCTTCCCTCTGGGAGGCTTACCCTCCACTGTCCGTCAGGGCTGTCCTAGGTGGGACTGTGTTGCAGCAACTATCCACTTTTGGCTTGTGTGGTAGGCAAGTGCTATGAACCCAATGTCTGTGTCTACTTGACCACATTCATGTGCTTAAGTCCTAACCCCCAGTGCGATGGTCTTTGGAAGTGGGGCCCTTGGGAGGTAAATAGGTTGAGATGAGGTCTTGAAGGTGGAACAGCCATGATGGGATTCTTGCCCTTATAAGTAGAAAACAGAAAGCCTGCTCTCTTCCCCCACCATGTGAGGGCAGAGCGAGAAGGCACCCGTGTTAGTCTATTAGGGCAGCTCTATCTACACACCATAGACAGGGTGACTTGAAAATAACAGAAAGGTATTTCTCACATTTCTGGAAGCGGGGAAGTCCCTGATCAAGGCACTAGCAGATTCAGTGTGTGGTGAGAACCTGCTCCACAGACAGGTGTATTCTCCTTGTGTTCCCACATGGCTGACGAGATGGGGGAACTCTCTGGCATCTCTTTCATAAGGGCACAAATCCCATTCCTGAAGATCGGCCAAAGGCCCCTCCTCAAAGTGCATGTCATTGATGTGGGAAGAGTAGCCATACCCTCCATCTACTGACGCCCTGCCTGAAACCAAGCACAAACCAAGGACAGTCCCTCCCAGCCGCTGAGCCCAAGACAGGCGCCCACCTCAAAGCACCATCACACTGGGAATTAGGATTTCAACATATGCATTTGGGGTGGCAACACACACATTTCGACTATGACAGAAGCCATCTGCAAGCTAGAAAGAGAGCCCTCACCTGACACTGAGTCTGCCAGCACCTTAATCTTGGAACTCCCAGCCTCCAAGACAGTGAGAAATGCATTTCTGTGGTTGAAGCCGCCCAGGCTATGCTGCTCTGTTACAGTAGCCCGAGTAGACAAAAACAGCGAGATTCTAAGCACGCCCTCCCATATCCCCATTTTCCGTACCAAACAGACAAGTACAACGTACGAGTGCCACTCGGTGGGATTTTGCTGATGGAATTAAGATCTGCAGTCAGTTGATCCTGAAATACAGAGAGAAAGTGGGTGTCTCTGACCCACTTCGGGAGTCCTTTCAAAGCTTTTTCCTACAGAGGAATGGAAGAGGAAGTCAGAGAAACTCAGAGCACAAGAAGCACAGCAGGTGGGTTTCCTTCTGTTCTCTAGTCACCTGTTGAGAAGAAACTCCCCTTGAAGCCATCGGAGTAGGAGCAGCGGAAATTCTCATGAACTAGGCCCGACCTACAACGAACAGGTTTTCAGGTTCTTTGAAAACTGGCTCATAATTGCACAACAATGAGGAACATGATATCACCTGAGCCAGCAAGTCCCACGGGTTTTCTGTGTCCCTTATAATGGTAGGAAACGATAGTTGTCACAAACTGTTGTTCACAATCAGAGATGCTCCACAATACTCATTGTACATCTCTTCTAGGATTTCAACTTTTTTTCTTTACACTGCAACAATATTATCTAACACTTGTTCTGCTGATATAATGTCTTTCTCACCCTCATGGAATGGAAGATCCATGAGAAGAGTGTCTAGTTGACGGTCCTTTCACACCGAGATAAGTGGTGGGCACGTAGATGGGTTCTAACAAATATTGAATGAATTATTTTTAATCCTCACAACAATCAGAAGAGGTAGATGCTGTCAGGAGACTCGGATCACCTGAGGGGATGTGGAAACAATGACATCATGTATGGAGCCCCCATCATTAGCAAATGAGGGGTTACGTGAAGGAACCACTCAGAGCCAGGTCTGGCTTGAAGCCAAGTCTTTTCCAGCCTCGGTGCTGCCCCTAGACTCCACAGCTTCTGGCTGCCCTTGGCCCACAGTCTCCAACTGGATCCTATTTGTCATCTGACCCTGGATCTGGAACATTCTCTACTCATTCTTACTCCCTGACGTGAGGTCCCAGGGGAGGGAGGGCCTAGCTCTCATCTGCCTGAGACTCAGCTCCAGCGATTCAGCACTGAGGACTCCCAGGGAGACCTGTCCTGTCCCACAGGCCTAAGCTTGTGTCCCTCTCGTAGTCCCTGGCCCATAAAGGAGTCTACTGTCTGTGTGTTCCCCACGTTAGATAACTGACACTCAGTGAATGACCCCAGTGGACTGCACTCTGTCCCAGAACTTGTAGCCTCTCCTAGGTTCGGGGCCATGACCGTCTCCTAGCTGCAGCCCCAACACTGAAAAGCACATTTGCAGAGCACCTCAGACGTGCCGGGATGGGTTTGGCTTCTGACCACCCGCTCACCTCGACCCACAGCCACCTTATGAGTTAGGGGCTTGGATTTCCACTTGACCCCCGAGAAACCCAAGCCCCAGGAAGCATGTAATTACTCAAGTTCAGACAATTGGGAGGGAGCTGAAGCAAGAGTGAAACCTGGGCGTCCCTCACTCCATTGCCTGCGCTCGTGAAAGCTGTGCCTCACTGTGCCCGCACTTCACAAATGGGAAACTGGATTGATTCCTCACTAAATTGAGATCTAAACACTAAAGAGCATGAGGACTTTGCCTCGGCAGGTGAAGAAGTTGTTAACATGAAAAATGCAACCGTCTGTTATTTTGCCAGCAAAACTCATTTATTTGGGAAGAACAGAGAATTGCAATCTGGGCAGAGCAACTCCAGCAAAACCATAGGCAAACTCAGAGAACATAGGAGGCAGGTTCTTTTACAGAAGGGAGGGGGCCGCTGTGCACAGCAGGTCCACTGCAGTTATGTCAGAGTTCTGAATATAGCGGCTTCTCATTGGCTGAGTGGTGACAGTCTCTCATTGGCTGGACTGTTGCTGGGCAGAGGAAGATATGTCCTCCTTCTTCCGGGATAGTTAACTTAGTAGCTGAAGTAAATGGACTTGGCACGTGCATTCCTCCTATTAGGTCGGCCACTGATGACAAGAGGAAGGGGTGCGAGCTCCCCCCTACTGGCTCCTTGACTCCAATTTAGTGAGGTTACCCTTTGCTAAATTTCAAGAAGTGCCTGTAAAGATCCCGGTTCATCTCCAAGTACAGCATGAAGCCTCCCTGTTTCCAGAGACCCGTACATAGTCTTGCAGAAAACGTCCCTTACGCAGTCCGCAACGGGCTACACACAACAGCCTTTACACTGCTTCAAACATTCGGCCACGAAGAACTGACAATGCAGTTGTCAGTTTTCAACGGGCAGTTGAAAAGAGCGGTGGCCGTGTCCAAGCACACTTGGTACCTCCACCCTTCCCCCCATCCCTGTGCCGCATCACACCCGCCTCCTGGTTCCCTGCAGGTGGCAGCCTGAGCCCATTCGTGGACCTTTATGGCTGTTCGTCCCTCACCCTCGACTCGGCTTCCCACATCTTCTTACTTACCCTCCCCTCCCTCCCGACATGTCCCCTCCTCAGAGAGGTGCTGGGTCACCCCAACTAGGGTAAGACGGGCAGTAGCTCTCCTTCCGCCCCTTTACTGTCGGAGCGCTACGCCTTGCAGAGAGGTGCTCTGCTGCCTGCTTCCGCGTCGTGTCTGCGTGGGCAGGGACTGCTACCTGTCTACCCTGTTCACTGCTCTTCCCTCCTCCGTACTGGAACCGGAACATTGAGTGGCCTGGTTTACAGGCGGCTTCTCACAGTGGGGGTGCACCGCCCATACTCGTTTTCTTCCAAAACAAAATGAGAAACAGTATAAGTAATTTACAGTCAGGTGCACTGGATTTGGATTTCATGTAAGGTAACATATACGAAGAGGCACGTCTGGGTTGGTGGGACAAGATTCGGGGAAAATCCACCCCAGCCTGCAAGCGATGAGAACACGGACAATTGTGTCTAAATGAACGGTTTCAGAACTGTGCCAATTAACCAAAGACTTGAGAGATTAGAAGAGGGTTTACTCAGGAAACATGGCCAGATCCCAGTAGTGACAGTGAGCCTCGGACTATTGTCACCGCACTATTCCCACCGCCCTCTCCTCAGTTCCACGGTGGCTTGAAACCCATGACCTCGCATCCAGGGTAGCTCAGAACACCAGCAAGGTGTCAGCCACTGCATGGCAGGGAACTGACTGGAGCTCCCCAGCTCCATATTCATAAATATTTGTCACCTTTTGACATTTTGGTGATGCCCTTAAAGGCACGATTCTCTGGGCATGTCCATAATTTAACGGTCTGTGAGCTGGCTGTGTGCACAGCCTTGGTAACCATATTAAGGTGCAAGGCTGGACCCCGGAATGCAGAATTCAAAAGAAGTGATGACGGTGAGCAATCTTATCTTGCTTTCATGTCACGTGCAAGAAATCCTTCTAATGTTTTCCCCCAAGAAGAATGGGCAAAGCAGATTTGGGTAGGGACCTTTTTATCAAACGCTTTTAATATTTCCTCATTAAATTTGTTGCATTTGATGACATCTGTTTCCTGCATCTTTTATGATGATCGAATTACCTTCCCTTTTTTCTGTTAGGACAGTGTGTCACCTTTTGATTTTCCTTCTCAGCTTCCAACTCACCCTTTTTGCCCGATGTTTGAAAAATGTTCTGGTTCCTTTAAAAGTTTTCCTGGGGCGGCAGTTCCTGAGTTCTGTCTGTAGGGGGCGCCTTAGGAATGGCGGGGGAAGACGTGTTTCCTGAAGCTGGGTGGCTGGCCCAGCAGGCTGCTGGGGGGCCCAGGCGTCTCCAGCGCCAGGCTCTGCACCCACGGAGCTTCTCTGAGGCGGGGCGGGGCTGGGCTGCTGTGGGGCCGTGTGCACCATGGGGTCGGCCTCTTCCCTTAATCCTCCCAGGGGATGTACTAACCTATCAGTCCTCTGGTCAGATACGTCCCTCTGCACACTGCTCACAGACTCCTTAGGGGACGTATTTCCAGCAACTCCCAGAGGGCACATTTCTAGGGAGTTCTACCTCAGAGGCATCAGACCTTTACCGCCATTTTGTGAGGTGCTGCCAGGCTCCCGGAACCAGGTCAGGATTTTAATACTTGGAGTGTGGATTCGTTTCCCTGGGTGCTCTCTCTGAGCCCAGGAAGTGTCTCTCCCTTAGGTGTGGTATCTTCCTGGGTGATCTACCTCAACTCTGTGGAAATATCTCCTTGGGTTCTGATCTCAGCACGGGGGAGGGGTTTCCCTGGGCAGCTCGCGTCGGCCATTTTGGAGACGCGGCTCTCCTTGGTGGTCAGAGCGACAGGGCTCTGGAAGGGTCTTCCCTTGTGGAATTGTCTCAGTGCTGGTGAGGGGACTCTTCTCGGGGTCCTTATCACAGTCGTAAGTTGGGGTTGGGGGTGTTTCCTGGCAATTCATCCAAGCTGTGTGAGGGGAATGTTTCCTCCGATGTCTGGCCTCAGCCCCTACTTTCCTGCCCCTGAGGGCTTCTGTCTCGTCCTGTGAGAGACTCTCCTTGGTGCTTAGCTCAGCCTGAGGGAGCACTTTTCCTTGGGTGCTCTGTCTGAGTCAAGATGGGGGTGGGATTTTCTCCTGTAGGGCTGGTCCTGGTGGGGACCCTTAGTCCTGGGGACACTTTCATGGGTGCTGTGTCACATGCTATGGGGATGCTGTTCCTTGGGTGTTCTAAGACTGGAGTGAAACTCTCCGTTGGGGGCTCCATCTGAGCCGTGGAGGAGAGAACTTGGCGGCGGGGGAGAGAACTTGACGTTTGGGGCTTTCTTAGCGCTGAGGGCTTGGGCTTTTTTTGGTGCTCCCTTTGAGATCCGGGGAGCTTAGTCTATTGTTTGAAAGGTCCATCTCTGCTCAGAAGGGGCATTTTGCCTTAAGGGCTCTGCCTCAGCCCTAGGGGAGGAGGTGTGCTTGGGCACTTCATCTCCCTTGTGTAGTGGGGGGGACTGCTCCGTGGCTACTGTGTCAGCCACGGCTGGGGAGCAGGTGGGGGCTCTGTGTCTGCCTTAGAGGTGGGTTGTGCTTGGTGTGCTCTGTCTCAGCCTTTGGGAGAGGTCATAATGGTGTGTGCTCATCCACCTTGGGGTGACTTTTTCTTACTTGGATGCTCTGCTTCAGCCTGGGGTGCAGTAATGTCCCCTGATTTCTGGATCTCAGGCTTGGGGGACGTCTATCTAACCTTTTAACTGTCACCTTGGGCATCAAGGTGGGGATCCGGTCTGGCAGTGTATGAGAGTTGGTTGTGTTATATACTCACAGACACTTGCTGTATAGGCAGTCTTCAGTCTCACCCACCCTGCTGCGTGTGCAGGGTCCTCTCCTTATGTCTAAATGTGCATTTTTTGCTGATTGATGAGATTTATTGGTCGTTCGTGTGTGTGTTTTATGAAGTGCCTTTCTAGATCTCGTACCTAAATTTTATTGTGAATTTTGTATTTTGTTAAACTGATTTGTAGTCTACGTGTATTTGTATTTCTTTATATATTTAAATATTTAATTCTGAGTATCATCTGTAGATCTGTTTTGCTTTGTCACTATCTTAATAGTGTCCTTTTAATGAACAGATATTCTCAGTTCAATTAAGTGTAATTCAACAATCTATTCTTTATGGTCAGTGTTTTTTTTTTCCAAAAATTTTGCTTACTCTAAAGCTTTGAAGATCATATCCTATGTTCTGTTCCAGATCTTCTATTCATTTGAAATCAATGTTGTGTGGATGGGAATGAGGTCAGAGAGGAGGCGCATTGCCCTGTAGGGATGAGGTTGAATTACTGAAGGGACCACAGTGGTTTGGGGACCCCGTGTCAGTCATGTAGCAGCTGTTATTTCCAGACTGATTTCTAGATTCTCTATTGTCCTGCACGGGTGTGTCCACCCACCCTTGCTCCAGCCCACATGGTTGTCATTTCTCCTCCTTTCCAGTAAGTCTCCAAGCTGGCGTCCTACATCTTCCAACTTTGTTCTTTTTCTGAAAGATTGTCTCAGCTCTTCTACTGTTTACTATCAGCTCACAAATTTCCCCCAAATGTAACAGAGCGAATTTTTAAATTTTATATTTTTAAATAAAAATTTATTTACATTTTCAATATGGTTGCAATGGTTTTTCCTTGCAGAAATGACAATAATGACTTAAAAATGAGTCTTGCAATCCACAAAAAATGAATTTCTCTCCGTTTCCTGAGGCCTGAAACATCTCTCAGTGAGGTGTTGTTACGTGTTACGTGTAGTGCTTCGGCACACCTGGCATTAGGTTTACTCCCTGGGTATTGATGGTGTTGACACTGTTTGCAATGGCATTTTAAATATTTTTTTATTGATTTTTTGTTACACAGAAGTACACGTTGGTTTTGATCCTTGCTCTTCCTTCCAGTTGTAAGTTGTTCACTTATCAATTCTAAACATTTTACATTCATTTGGATAAACTGTGTACAAAAAAATGGTCAACTGAGAACAGTGAAAATGTCATTTCTTCCTTTCCAAAATGTATACTTCTTTTTCTGAATGTTTTTAAATGTTTTATTTTTAATTTTGAGAGAGACAGAGAGAGTGAGCTCAAGTGGGGGAAGGCAGAGAGTGAGGGAAAGAGAAGGGGGCTCCAAGTTCTGAGCTGTCAGCACAGAGCCCAACGCGGGGCTACAACACATGAACTGTGAGATCATGACCTGAGCTGATGTCAGAAGCTTAACCAACCGAGCCACCCAGGTGCCCCCCAAGATTTATTCTTCTTATATTATCCTCTATTTTTCAGTTCCACCAAATGTTCTTGATTACACAGTAGGCATTCATGTCTTTATATTTAAAACTGAAGAAAAAAAGGGTAGGATATTTCACCATTACATGTAACACTTGTATATGATTTTGGGGGTTTTTTTTTCCTAACCTCTTTCCTAGGTTAAAGACATTGCCTTTCATCCCAACTTGTTGATAGATTTTACCATGAACATGTATCTGACTTTAAGCCATTTATTTCAAAATACTGGGTCTTTTTGCTGTTAATGTAGTGTACTGGATTCATTGATTTTCAAGGGTGAAACCAGTCTTGTCTTCCAGCAATATATACAAACACCATATGATGTTTGTTTTTTTTAAGTACTGTTTAATTTCATTTGTTGTGTATCTATAGCCAGGTGAGAGCTCTGGGTCTCTCGGTTTCCTTTCATCCAATGATTTTGTCATGAAATGAGTTGGTAATGCATAACCTTTCTTCCCTTTTCGGAAAGGGTTTGGTTAAGACTGGTATTATTATCTCCCTCCGGAATATCTGAAGGGCTTACCAGGAAAGCCTTCAGGATGGGAAGGTTCTTCATTAGGTACTAAAAGTTTTACCACAAAAAGCACGTTCTGATTTTCTGTTTCTTCGTGGTGAGTTCGGGTATGTTTCATCATTCTATAAAAGTGTTCATTTCATCTCAGTTTTCAGCTTTGATATACAGTTATTGTTAGTTTTCCCACTCTTTTTCATAGAATTCTTTTCTGGATGCAGGGCTTGGTCTCCTTTTGCATTGCTAGTGTTGTTTATCTGTGAAACAGTTGTCCTTCACAATCATGCCCAGGTTAGTGTGTGTTGTTATTAGTGTCAATGACCACCTTCTCCTTTTGCTCAGCATCTTTAAAAAATTTTTTGAATATTTATTTATTTATTTATTTTTGAGAGAGAGAAAGAGAGAGAGAGAGAGAGAGAGAAAGAGCGAGCAAGGGAGGGACACAGAGAGAGGGCAACAGAATCCCAAGCAGGTTCTGTGCTGTTAGCATAGATGGAGGGCTAGAACCCAAGAACCTTGAGATCGTGACCTGAGCTGAAACCAAGAGTCGGAGGCCTAACCAAATGAGCCCCCCAGGTGCCCCTTTTGAGCATCTTAATTGTCATTTTCTTTTTCCATTTCCTTAACTTCCTCTCTGCTTTGAGTACTGTCTCTGTCTGTTCAAGCTGCCATGGGAAACTGCCACAACCTGGGTAGCTGACCTCGCCAGAAATGTATTTCCGCGGCTGTGGAGGCGGGGAAGCCCAGGGTCAAGGTGCCGGTGCGGTGGCACTCTAGTGAAGGTCCACTGCCTGCTTGGTGGCCAGGTGTCTCGCTCTGTCCTCAGTGGTGGGAGGGTGCGGGCTCTCTCTCGAGCCTCCTTTATGAAGCACTAACCCCATTCTGGATGGTGCCACCCTCATCACTGTGAGGGGCCACGAGCATTCAGAACACAGCTCAGCTCTCCTTCTACTTTCCTGGGATTTATTGTAGCCTTTTTGCAACTTACTACATTCACAGACTTCATTAATTTTCAGGCATTTTTCTTTTCAAATTAGAAGCATTTAAATATATACGTTTTCTCTATATTCCCAATGAAGTGTGTCCCACAAATTTTGTCCTGAGATGTTTGCCTAGAGTTAAACAGAAAGTATTTATTTTGAAACATGTTAGAAAATTTTGGAGTGGCTTTCCTTGTTATTCCTAAGAAGTAGTAATTTAATTTCATTGTATTTAGAGAACACAGTCTGAGTGAAATTGAGGATTTGGATTTTGTTGATGCCATTGCCAATTTGCTTGCTTGAGAGAGATGATGTTCTGATTACTGAGTACAGGCTTCTGTGTGAGGCCATGATCAAGTCTCATGGCATCTTTCAATCTATATATTTGCTCTTTGGGGCCCGAGCTGAGCAAGTCGGCACATTCTGATCAAGGCCCCATCGAGCAAAATAACCGGTGCAGGTGGACATGGGCACGAAAGGACTCCATCACGTGACACTTAAGACCCCTCCCAGGAACGCCAGGCAAGATGCCACCGCATTGTCCCAGGACACGGGACTTAAGTAGCAGGTAACGGCGGAGCCCTGACAGCCACCTTGTGATCATGAGGAGGGGCCGGAACTGGGATGAAAGTGGCTTCCAGAAAGCAGAGGAGAACCTGGGGAAGAGGCCAGGTTCTTGGTCATATGATTAATATGGGATTTGGCTTCTTGTCTCCTGTTAGCCTAAACGGGGAGGGGGGGGCAGGGTAGTTGTGATCTCGTGCTTGAAAGCAACCTTTGCAAAACAGTGTTCACAGCGGCAAATCAAAAAGAAAGCACACGGTACACGTGGAAATCACCCAAAACTGTTGCACTTGGCAACAGCTGCTTTTCCCGTTCAGCACTCCAGCAGCCTGGAGCCCTCTCATAAACGGCAGTGCTCATTTTACAGTTTGTACTTAGTGTGAAGAAATTGTTTGCTGCGTCCGCCCAGGGAGCCCCCACTCTGCTCTGACAAGTCAGAGCCTGGAGAGCAGCCCCGAGACGCAGAAGGGCTCCTTTCTGCACCCCTCGGACGGACACCATAGAGGATGTCAGGCGGGAACCCTGAGAAACTAGAGGCGGTGCCCCTGGGGAGGGTCAGCTGTGGGGACTCACCGGGCTTCCGTGCTGCTCAAGCCTCACGTGGTCACGTTAGTGCAGGCCTGGATCTTCAACGTTTCAGGTTCAAGTGCAATTACAGCTGAAAATTTAAAGTGAAATAGGTACAGTGAAATAATTGTTTCACGTGAAGAATTTAGTGATTTATCACATTCACAGAACACCCAGTGCTCATTACAACAGGTGCCCTCCTCAATCCCAATCGCACATCTCACCCATCTCTCTCCCCGCCTCCCCTCCAGCAACCCTGTTTGTTCCGTATAGTTACTGTTGTTTTCTGGTTTGCCCCCTTCGCCCCCCACCATGTTCTTCTGTTTTGTTTCTTAAATTCCACACATAAGCAAAATTGCATGCTATCTGTCTTTCTCTGACTAACTTATTCCCATAGAATAATATACTCTAGTCCATCCAGGTCACTGCATATGGCAAGAGTTCATTCTTTTTGATGGCTGAGGAATATTCCATTATACATATATACCACCTCTTCTTTATGCACGCATCAGTGCATGGGCATTTGGATCTTTCCCTAATTTGACTGTTGTTGGTAATTCTCCTGTAAGTTTTGGGGTGCATGTGGCCCTTGGAATCAGTAGTTTTATGTCATTTGGGTAAATACCTAGTACTGCAGTTGCAGGATCATAGAGAAGTTCTATTTTTAACCTTTGAAGGAACCTCCATACTGTTTTGGAATGTTTGTATTTTTGTCATTAACTGACGGTGTTTCTTGATGCTTCTCAGGAAATAATGGCCGATAAACAAAAGGAGTTTGCTGTCAGGACCAAAAAGAAAATGAAACGTCATGGAGAACCCATTAGTCCTCCTCCATCTAGGAGAAGGATGACCATGGCAGTGCTGCCAGTGATACCAGAAGAAGAAAGAGCATCCCAGGGCGGGGACTCAGCTGTGTCCTTGGAAGATGGTGAGGATGCCTGACCCCCCCCTCCCCTTCCTCACGGGCCCCAGTGCAGCCTGGCCTCTGGCTCCTCCCCGCCACTGGAGCAGTTCCCCTCAAGGTCACTGGCTTTGGGTGACACTGCCCTTAATTTCTTGGCCACTTTGGGCACAGGTGTTCACTCTCTCCTTCATGGAAACCTTCCTGGATTCCAGGGCTCCCCACTCTACTAGTTTCCATCTTATTGAATATTCCTTTTCTTTCATTCTTTGTTCTGCCTTCTGTCTCTGCTCTGAATACTGTACTCCTTCCTGGAGCCCACCAGCGGGATGTCCCTCATGCTGCACACCTCCCCACTCAGCAGGCCGCTGCACTAGCCTCTGAGCTCACAGCCTGCTCTCCCACGGGACCCTCCTGTCCCCTCGCCGCCATGCAGCCAGAGTGTCTATGTGCCCACGAATATCCCGTCATGCCACGTCCATGCTGAAGCCCAACACCCACTCCACCAAGCGCTCCCAACAGAATCGGAGCTCCCGACACTGCTCTCCACGCTCCGCAGGACCGGGTCCTGCCATCCTCTCCTGCACGCGTCCTCTGGGTGTCCCTCTCGCTCTCTCTGCCTCTGGTCTTTCTCCACGGCCTGGGGTCATCCCATCCTTGGGGCCCTGCACTGGCCCTCATGGAAGCCAGAAGCCCTCCTCCTCACATGCACAGGCCACCCTGTCTCCTGCTCCAGGGGTCAACTCCTCAGAGGGCCCTGCCTGACTCCTCTTGTTGTCTGCCACCGCCCTGATATCTTCCTTCTTAGCGCGATTTCAAACGTATTATTCCCTTTGCCCATTTTACATGTATTGCCCGACTTTCCCTGGAGGCTATTCATTCCATAAAGGCAAGGATCGTTACTGTCTTGTTCACTGCCGATCCACCAGCCTTGGCATGGTGCCTGGCACAGAGGAGGATGAGGGAATGAAGTAGAGGTGTCAGACGTGGAGCACAAAAACATTCATTTCAGAGACAGAAAAGACTGATGAGGAAGACCATTACTGACTGGGAGTGTTAGAGATGGAGGGCCAATATCAGGCATGCTGACACACATGACTTGTTCAGCTTTTCAACCTGCAGAGGGCATCAAGGAGACATGAAATCAGGAGTGCCAGGGCTCTGTGAATGTTTGATTAAATTCCTTATACTGGCCAGGTAGGTTTCTGTATGTATGCATAGTGCCAAGATTAGAAGAGAATTCTCCGTTGTTAGTTTTCCTGAGGTCAAATGTTCAGGTCCCATACGTATGTCAGGTGTATCCTCCTGCTATGACATAAAAACGTTAGAGACTGCAGAGCACATGGATGTCCATGTGGGGTTGTGGAACTGCCTGTCATTGCAGCCCCACATTACATTTGGTTTCCAGATGTACCAGTCGTTCACAGTATCCACGGGGAGGTGAGGGATAGTGGTCGATCCACACTGATGGCTTCTTGTCAAAATCCATCCCCCCAGAGCCTGTGACTATGGCAGGACATGGTATTCCACCCAACTAATTGGATTCCTGTCTCATGACTTAACCAGTCTCAGCAAAGGTGGGCTGAGTCACAAACCTGGTAGGAATGCATTGGCGGGAGGAATCATTACCAGCTGTGTCTCTACAGATGACCTCAAGGTCACAGCAATGTCTGTGCTGGGAGAAGCGCCAGATAAACTGCCGATACCAATGGAAATCAATATAGAAATAAGAGATCAGTTAAAGAGGGAGATTCGACAGTCTGGACGAAGTAAGTAGAACGAGAATTTCTATCCATGAAACCACAGTAAGTCTTTCTCATTCTATGATTTAGACTAGATTCCACAGCCCCCTTGAGGATCATCCTTTCCCAGAATTGGATTTTCCCAATTAGAATGGTTCCTCTTTATTTTGACTGAAATGCCCAAGACACCTTTTTTTCGGAGGGGGGTGTTCTTTTGTATTTCTCCATTGGTTGTTTTATGCCAGATTCCACTGGTAGATGTCCGGGTGTCTGGATGTAAGCATGTAAGGCCCATGTGTTCTGTCACATGTAGGCCTTGAATGATAGCTGAGGCAGCACATACACCAAAGATTGACTTTTACATCCTCTTTATACTTCAGACATACTGACTTTTTTTATATCTCCAGAATATGATGAAATCTTCAAATTGCTTGAAGGAGTGCAAGGGACTCTAGAAGTGCAGAAAAAAATTCTCTTATATGCCATGAGGGAAGCAGCGAGGTGAGTGTGGAGGAACTCTCCAGTACATTTCACAGTGGGGCCCAGCGCTCTGTTGGGTGAGGGGTGGGGATGGGACTGCTTGGTGTTTCTCAAACCCTGTTCCTCCCTCATACTTCATGCCGTCTCTGCACTTCTTTTAGATTGATATTATTTGAGTCTCACTCATTCTTCCAAGCTCAGGGAGACTTCTGTTCACAACAGAGGTTGAGTTGGACGTGACCCTGAACTCACCCTCTTTGTATTTGCTGGATTTCTCATTATCATGTGGGTCGTTTTTCTATTCCCATGTAGATTGGAAGCCTCTCTTTCTGTTGCCCCAGAGCCTCCCAAATTATGGGTTCTTGGATATCTTTTAGTTAATGTCTTGTTTCTTTATTTTCAGATATAAAAGACAAGATTTAATATGCCACCTCAGGAACAAGCTAGAAAAACTGGAATCTGACCATCTTCTCAAGGAAGAGAATCCCACTCCAAATTTATAATGCCGTAATTAAAATGATCAGCGAGAAACCGGAACCAGTTGGCTTCTCTAGAACGAAACCTGATATTGTTGATGCCTCCTATCACATGTTAGTTAAGAAAATTTTCTTAGGGTGGCTAAGAAAAAGCGTTGGAACTTTAATGTAATAAGTTTCTGTTATTAAAAGCTGGGCATTTGCCCTAAGTATTTCATTTGAATAGAGGTGTGTGTGTGTGTGTGTGTGTGTGTCTGTCTGTCTGTCTTCCTCCTGAAGTGGGGACCCCCCTGCACCATCAAGTTACAGTCCATCCTAGTTCCTCAGCGGGTTCCAGGCCTATAGCTGGCATTTATAAGTCTCTTCCACACTAGCCATTTCTTCTTTGTTTTGCCTGAGACAGCCCCTCAGCTGAGGGGCCATCAGGCTCGGCCTGAGGGGATGATTCACACCTTAATTACAGACAGACCTGACCAGTAGATGTCCTCCCTGAACTGAATTGTGATAATTTCAAGACCCCTGGGAGAAACCCAAACATCGCGGACATCTTTCTGCTCAGTGTCTCGTGTAGTTGGAAGCCAGTGTCCTTAACACTCGGGTTCCATCTCCCCACTCTGTGCAGGAACCCATGTTTGCCTGACGGTTGAGGGGGACGAGCATTCCAGCCTGACCCCTTGGCAGTGTCACTGTCATTGGATGGCTGACACTCAGTGAGTTACCCATCTTGACGTTCCCTCTGCCCCAGAGCTTGTAGTCTCTCCTGAGTAATGAATCACAAGTGTTTCCTATAGGCAGCGCGAACCGTGGGTCGCTCATTTTTGAGCACCTAAAACGTGCCCCGGTGGCCTTTGGCTTCTTACGGTTCTGCTCACCTCAAACCCACAGCTCCCTTATGAGGCAGGGGCTATGTTTCCACTCAATGTCCGAAAACCCGAGCCTCTTGAATCATGTAATTGCCCAAGTTGAGACAACAGGCATGAATCCATGCCTTTCAGTTTCTCACACTGAAATTCAACATTTGGGAGGTATCCGCTCCCAACACCAAGCAGTTCTCATACACCAGCAGGGTGCGTGAGAAATCAACTCCATTCTGACGCTACTCACCCAGAGCTACATCGGATTCCACAGTTTAAGGGTTCAGTTGTCCAAGACTGACCCCGACCTCTACTTCAGACGCTAGTTGCACACCCCAGGCTCTCCCCTGTGCTTCTGACTGACTGGCTGCGGATTGGGACTGGAGATTGCAATGAGCTCCTTAAGTTTGATTAATTTGCTAGAGCAGGTCACCGAACTCAGGGAAACACTTAACATACCCGTAAAGCATATGATAGGGGTACCAATTAACAGCCAGATGAAGAAATGCATTGGGGGAGGCCTGCGGAAAGGTTGCAGCTTCTAGGCCCTCTCCAGAGTGCCACGATCCCCAGTCTCCCCTCGTTCACCCACCCAGAAGCCCTGTGTACCTGTTCCTTTGGGTTTCTTTGGAGGCCTCATTGACTGAGTCATTGACCATTGCCTGATTTCAAGCCCTGACTCTTCTCCCTTCCCTGGATGTCAGGGGTCAGGTTGAAAGCTTAACCCTCTAATCACATGTTGGTTTTCTGGCAACTAGTCCCTGCCTTTGGGTACACTCCCAAAGTCACCTTCATTAATAACAAATTCCCATTTCTCATTTATGGCTCTGAAGCATTCTTAGGAACTGTGGATGAGGACCAAATATACCTGGGAAATATGTTTCATCATCTGAATGAGCAAATATATATTCATTATACATTATTACATAGCACCAGCTTCCCTCACTTCATTTCCTATGATGTTAAGAACTGTGAAGGGGCTCCTAGGTGGCTCAGTCAGTTAAGCGTCCAACTCTGGTTATGGCTCAGATCATGATCTCATGGTTCGTAGGTTTAAGCACTGAGTTTCGCTCTGTACTGTCAGTACGGGGACTGCTTGGGGTTCTCTTAGTGGGGTCTTTGTCTGGTTTTGGAATCAAGGTAATGCCGAGGTGTAGAAAGAGTTTGGAAGTTTTCCTTCCATTTTTGTTTTTTGGAACAGCTTCAAGAAAATAAGTGTTAACTCTTTTTAAATATTTGGTAGAATCCCCCTGGAAAGCCATCTGGCCCTGGACTCTTTTTTTTTGGGAGATTTTTGATTACTAATTCAATTTCTTTACTGGTTATGGGTCTGTTCAAATTTTCTATTTCTTCCTGTTTCAGTTTTGGTAGTTTATATGTTTATATGTTTCTAGGAATTTGTCCATTTCTTCCAGATTGCCCATTTTATTTTTGCATTATTGCTCATAATATTTTCTTATTATTGTTTTTATTTCTGCTGTGTTCATTGTGATCTTTCCTCTTTCATTCTTGATTTTATTTTTTTGGATCCTTTCCTTTTTCTTATTGATCAAACTGGCTAGTGGTTTATCAATTTTGTTAATTCTTTCAAAGTACCAGCTTCTGGTTTCATTGATCTGTTCTGTTTTTTGTTTTTTTCTTTTTGTTTGTTTTTGTTTTTTGGGTTTTTTTTTTGTTTGTTTGTTTCAATAGCATTGATTTCTGCTCTAATCTTTATTATTTCCTTTCTTCTGCTGGTTTTGGGTTTTATTTGCTGTTCTTTTTCCAGCTCTTTGAGGTGTAAGGTTACGTTGTGTATCTGAGATCTTTCTTCCTTCTTTAGGAAGCCCTGGATTACTATATACTTCCCTCTTATGACTGCCTTTGCTGCGTCCCAGAGGTTTTGGGTTGTGGTGTTATCATTTTCATTGACTTCCATGTACTTTTTAATTTCCTCCATTATTTCTTGGTTAGCCCATTCGTTCTTTAGTAGGATGTTCTTTAGTCTCCAAGTATTTGTTATATTTCCAAATTTTTTCTTGTGGTTGATTTTGAGTTTCATAGTGTTGTGGTCTAAAAATATGCATGGCATGATCTCGATCTTTTTGTACTTGTTGAGGGCTGAATTCTATCCCCGTATGTAGTCTATTCTGGAGAACATTCCATGTGTACTGGAGAAGAATGTATATTCCAGTGCTTTAGGATGAAATGTTCTGAATATATCTAAATCTATCTGTTCAGTCTATCTGGTCCAGTGTGTCATTCAGAGCCATTGTTTCCTTGTTGATTTTCTGTTTAGATGATCTGTCCATTGCTGTAAGTGTAGTGGTGAAGTCCCCTACTATTATGGTATTATTATCAATGACGTTCTTTATGTTTCTGATTAATTGATTTATATATTTGGGTGCTCTCACAGATGGAGCATAAATGTTTACAATTGTTATGTCTTATTGGTGGATAAACCCCTTAATTATGATATACTGCCCTTCTTCATCTCTCGTTACAGTTTTACTTTAACATCTAGATTGTCTGATGTAAGTATGGCTACTCTGGCTTTCTTTTGGCCACCATTAGCATGATAGATGGTTCTCCATCCCTTTACTTTCCATCTGAAGGTGTCTTTAGGTCTAAAGTGGGTCTCTTGTAAACAGCATATAGTGGCACGTAGCACAAAGCCTCGTGCACAGAAAGCAGTGGACAGTTCACATGATGGAGCAAAGCTTCTCTGGTCTGGGCCAAGAAAAGACACTTTAGACGTCCATATCATACCTGTCTCATGTACAGGAGATGTGGGCTGCCTGGTCCCCTGTGAACCAAGGAATGATTTTCCATGTACCAAAGACTAGGATTGTTCAAGTGCACTGAGCTCTCCTTCCAGCCCAGACTGAGGAGACTGAGCTGTGTTCCTTTTCGGGTACAGCTATGCCAGCTAGTCTCTATCAATTGTTCTCCAACTTCGGAATGCATCAGAGTTACTGGGGGTAAGGGGTACGTTGTTGAAACACAGACTGGGCCACACTTTGATGACCCCTAGTCAATAAAACTCCTGACACCAGCAGCATCAGAATCACCTGGAAACCCGCCAAGAACACAAATTCTCAGGCTCAGCCCTCAGACGGCTAGAATATAATCTCTGCGAGTGTGACCTGGGAGTCTGGGCCTCAACAAACCCTCCATGGGATTCTAATGTACACGTGTGTCTGAGAAGCATGATCATAAACCTTCACTGGGTGTTAGAATCACCTGGGGAACAGGGGCACCTGGGTGGCTCATTTGGTTAGCATCTGACTCTTGATTTCAGCTCAGGTCATGATCTCACATTTTGTGGGAATGAGCCCTGTATCAGGCTCTGTGTGGAGCCTGCTTGGGATTTTCTCTCTCCCTTTCTCTGCCCCTCCCCTGCTCCTCTCTCTCTCTCCCTGTCTCTCTCTCTCTCTCTCTCTCTCTCTCTCTATCTCTCTCTCAAAATAAAGAAACAAACATTACAAAGAAAAAAGAATCACGTGGGAAGCAGTCCAAATGCTAGGCTGCACGCCAATCTCTGGGATGTGATTCAGACCTGTCATTTTTTTTTTAAATTATGGTAAAAAATAGATAACATAAATTGGACCACCTTAACTATTTCTTTTTAAAGCATTTGTTTAATGTTTATTTTTGAGAGAGAGAGACAGAGCACGAGCCGAAGAAGGGCAGAGAGAGAGAGAGGGAGACACAGAATCTGAAGCAGGCTCCAGGCTCTGAGCTGTCAGCACAGAGCCCGACGCGGGGCTCAAACTCACAAACCATGAGATCATGACCTGAGCCGAAGTTGGCCGCTTAACCACCTGAGTCACCCAGGTGCCCCTTAACTATTTCTAACTGTACTGTTCAGTAGTGCTATATATATTCACACTGTTGTGCAAACAATCTTCAGAGCTTTTTCATCCTGCAAAACTGAAGCTCTTTACCCATTCAACAATCTCCCATGATATACAAAAGCACATGGAACATATGAGAAGATGTTCAACAACACCAATAATTAGGGAAATGCAAATAAAAACCACACTGAGATATCACCTCATACCCATTAGGATGGCTGCCATAAAAAATGAACCAGAAAAGAACAAGTGTTATTGGAGATGTGGAGACATTGGAGCCCTTGGGCACTGTCAGTGTGATTGTAGAGTGGCTGCTATGGGAAATAGTATGCCAGTTCCTCAAACAATTAAAAATTAAAATTGCTAGATGATCAAGCAATCCCCTTCTGGATATATATCTCAAAGAATTGAAATCAAGATTCGAAAAGAGATTTGCACATGCGTGTTCATAGCAGCCTTATTCAAAAGACCCAAAATACAGAGGAAACCCAAATGCCCATTGATGGATGAGCTGGGTCAACACAAGGTGGTATACACAAAAATGGCATATTATTCAGCCACAAGAAAAGATGAAATTCTGATACAGGCTACAACTCCAGAGGTTACTAGACTGCTCACATTTATAAAAACAGAAAGTAGAAATGTGGTTGCCAGGGGCTGGTTTGAAGGGTGTGTTTAAAGGGGCTCAAAATAGGGTTTTGTGCAGCCTGCTTTTCACTGCACAATGGAAGTGGGTAGAAGGAAATATACAACCTGTACGTTTTGCATTTCTTAGGATTCGCTTTTCATAATCTCCCAAGCACGCATAGCACATGCAACTGTCTCAGATGGAAAGAGCAGTGTATACATAGTGTAGCATTCTGTAATAACTATTTCAGAAACTACTTAATTCTGATTCAGAAACAAAAAAATTGCATAAAGTGCATAAACATTTGTGAAATACAGCTTGAAGCAGAACATAAGATAGAAACAGGAACCTGCTACATATCTGTGGGCACAGCTATGTGGGCATTTGACTTTTTGACCTTTGGAAAAAATCTATTTTTTTACCGTTTATCTCATTTTTGATGGGGAGGACGGGCAGAGGGAGAGGGAGACAGAACATTTGAAGTGAGCTCTGTGCCGACAGCAAACAGCCCAATGTGTGGCTTGAACCCACAAATCGTGAGATCATGACCTGAGATGAAGTCAGATGCTTAACCGACTGAGCCACCTAGGTGCTTGGAAAATCTATGTTTTATGTAAAAGTTGTTTGGGGGCATAGAAGCAGGATGAAGAGATTAGCAGAAAATTGGGTTAATTCCACCACCCTCATCAAGGCTCCTAAAACCATTTTCTGGCTTCAGCGTCCCTGCCGTTTGTCTGATCCCCATCAGGAAGAGCTGGCTTTGCCACTTACTGAGAGTGCTACCTTCGCTGTCCTCTCTCCTGCGTTCGCCTGAGTTTCCTCACAAAGGGGGGGTAAGAAATCTCTATTCCATGGACCCTAAGAAGGAGTGGAAGAAGTCGGATAGTCCCAGGGCATTCAGTGCTTGAACAGAGTGGCACCAGAAATTTGTGGGTCCGTGAGGAGGGAGAAGAGGAGGGACAGCTGGGCTCCTTAGTGCTGTGTGACCACCACACGGAGACACACTCTGGGGAGCCCACAACACACGGCAGACACTGTGAACATGCAGAGCTAGGCCACAGGTCAACATGCTCCTGGGGGGGCAAGGAACACTGTCCCAAGTGAGATGTGGGCTCTGGGTTCAGCAGACTCTCCGCTGTTAATGGGAACTCGATTCCCGAGTCAGTCCCGTGAAGAGGCTGTTGTTCTAGGCGCAGGCGTTCAACAGTCAGGCCATCCTGATTCCCTGACCGGCTCCGTGTTGCAGAAACTCCAAGTGTCTGCCTAGGAGCACTCAGCCTTTTGGGCTGCTCTCTTGAACCCCGTGCTGTCCTTGGAGATGACACGGGGTCTTGCCATGGACTTCATGAAATTCGATAAAGGGAAACTTCACCACGTGGAGTCAAGGGGCCAGAAGAGGGAAGTCTCACTTGCTACCATGTGCGGCCCTTAGTGAAGCCAATAGGATGAGAGGTACCTTGCAAGTCAACACTGTTTCAGCTGCTAGGTTACTCTCCCAGCAGGAGGAAGGAAGATCTTCCTCTGGCCCCAGCAACAGCCCAGCCAATGAGAGACTGTCACAGCCCAGCCAATGAGAGACTGTCACAGCTCAGCCAATGAGAAGCCGCTATATTCAGAACTCTGACTTGACTGCAGTGGACCTGCTGTTCACAGCGGCCCCCTAACTTCTGTAAAAGAACGTGCCTCCTATGTTCTCTCGATTTGCCTATGGTTTTGCTACAGTTGCTTGACCCGGATTGCAAATCTCTGCTCTTCCCAAATAAATGAATTTGCTGGCAAAATAACTGACGGTTTTATTTTTCATGTTAACTTCTTCACCTACCGAGGCAAAGTCCTCACGCTCTTTAGTCTTTAGATCTCAATTTAGTGAGGAATCAATCCAGTTCCCTATTGTGAAGTGCGGGCACAGTGCGGCAAAGCTCTCACAACCGCACGCAATGGAGTGAGGGCGCCCGGGTTTTACTCCCGCTTCAGCTCCCACCCAGTTGTCTGACCATGAGCAAGGACATGCTCCCTGGGGCTCAGGTACTTCGCGGGTTAAGTGGAAATCGAGCCCCTGCCTCATAAGGTGGCTGCAGAGTTGAGGTGAGTGGGGGCGGGGAGTGGTGGTCAGAAGCCAAACCCCCCCAGCACGTTTGAGGTGCTCTGCAAATATGATGCTCAGGGTTGGGGTGACAACTAGGAGACGGTCATGGCCCAGAACCCAGGAAAGGATACAAGTTCTGGGGCAGAGAGCAGTTTTCAGGGGGTCATTCACTGATTGTCAGTGATCTAACTTGGGGAACACACACACAGCAGAGTCCCCTATGGTCCAGGGACTAGGAGAGGGAAAAAAGCTTAGGCCTGTGGGACAGGACAGGACTCCCTGGGAGTCCTCAGTGCTGAAGAGCTGGGGCTGAGGCTGAGGCAGATGAGAGCTAGGCCCTCCCTCCCCTGGGACCTCCCATCAGTGAGTAAGAATGAGCAGAGAATGTTCCAGATCCAGGGTCAGATGACAAATAGGAACCAGTGGGAGACTGTGGGCCAGGGGCAGCCAGAGGCTGTAAAGTCCAGGGGCAGCCCTGGAGGCGTGAAAAGGACTTGACTTCAAGCCCGACCTGGCTCTGAGTGGTTCCTCCAGGTACCCCCTCATTTGCTCGTGATGGGCGCTCCATACCTGATTTTGTTGTTTCCACATCCCCTCCTGTGATCTGAGGCTCCTTACAGCATCCACCTCCCCTGCTTGATGTGAGGATTAAAAATAATTCATTCAATATTTGTTAGAACCCATCTAAGTGCCCGCCACTTATCTCTGTGTGAAAGGAGAGTGAACTAGACACTCTTCTCATGGATCACCATTCCATGAGGGCGAGAAAGACCCTACATCAGCAGAACAAGTGTCAGATAATATTGGTGCACTGTAGAGAAAAAAAGTTGAAATCCTAGAAGAGATGTACAGTGAGTATCGTGGAGCTTGTCTGATTGTGAACAACAGTCTGTGACAACTATCCTTTCCTACCATTATAAGGGACACAGAAAAGCCGTGGGACTTGGTGGCTCAGGTGATATCATGTTCCTCATTGTTGTGCTATTAGGAGCCAGTTTTCAAGGAATCTGAAAACCTGCTCATTGTGGGTGGGGCCTAGTTCATGAGAAAGTCCGCGGCTCCTGCTCCTTTGGCTTCCAGGGAGAGTTTCTTATGAACAGGTGACTGGAGAACAGAAGGAAACCCCCCTGGTGTGCTTCTTGTGCTCTGAGTCTCTCTGACTTCCATTCAATTCCTCGGTACGAAAAAGCCTTGAAAGGATTCCGGGAGTGGGTCAGGGCCACCCACATTTTCTCTGCATCTCAGGATCAACTGACTGCAGATCTTAATTCCATCAGTAAAATCCCACCGAGTGGCACTCGTACATTGCACATGTCTGTTTGGTACGAGAAATGAGGATATGGGAGGGCGGGCTTAGAATCTCACTGTCTTTGTCTGCTCGGGCTACTGTAACAGAGCAGCGTAGCCTGGGTGGCTTCAACCACAGAAATGCATTTCTCACTGTCTTGGAGGCTGGGAGTTCCAAGATTAAGGTGCTGGCAGACTCAGTGTCAGGTGAGGGCTCTCTTTCTAGCTTGCAGATGGCTGCTGTCATAGTCAGAATGTGTGTGTCGCCACCACAAATGCATATGTTGAAATCCTAATTCCCAGTGTGATGGTGCTTTGAGGTGGGCGCCTGTCTTGCTGGGCTCAGCGGCTGGGAGGGACTGTCCTTGGTTTGTGCTTGGAGTCAGGCAGGGAGTCAGTAGATGGAGGGGATGGCTACTCTTCCCACATCAATTACATGCACTTTGAGGAGGGGCCTTTGGCAGATCTTCAGGAATGGGATTTGTGCCCTTATAAAAGAGGTGCCAGAGAGTTCCCCCATCCCGTCAACTGTGTGAGAACACAAGGAGAAGACAGCTGTCTGTGAACCAGGAAGCAGGTTCTCACCACACACTGAATCTGCCAGTGCCTTGATCAGGGACTTCCCCGCCTCCAGAACTGTGAGAAACACCTTTATGTTATTTTCAAGTCACCCAGACTGTGGTGTTTTGTTGGAGCTGCCCTAATAGACTAACACGGCTGCCTTCTCGCTGTGTCCTCACATGATGTGGGGAGAAAGCAGGCTTTCTGTTTTCTTCTTATAAGGGCAAGAATCCCATCATGGCTGTTCCACCTTCAAGACCTCATCTCAACCTAATTACCTCCCAAGGGCCCCACTTCCAAAACCATCACACTGGGGGTTAGGGCTTTAACAAATGAATGTGGATAGGGAGACAAACAGATTCGGTTCATAGCACTTGCCTACCAGACAAGCCAAAAGTGGACAGTTGCTGCAACACAGTCCCACCTGGGACAGCCCTGACGGACAGTGGAGGGTAAGCCTCCCAGAGGGAAGATGTTGAGCAGAGGTACAAGTGTATGGCCGTGCACAGGCTGTGTTTGAGTCATTGGCTGAAGGGTCAGGGACTCTGAGGATGCGTGGTTGAAAATTTGTGACAAGGAGGCCTGGGGGAGCATGTATGTGGATGCCCCCACCCAGATAGACATCTGATGTGAAGACAAATGTGTCTCGTGAGAGTGATGAGCAAAGAATGACCTTACCGGTGCAGAGGTTTAGTAATCTAATGAATAAAGTATCCATTAGGTCGATCTCAATCAGCCTCTTGCTACAGCACTTGTATGGTCGCTAGTGGGGTCAAGTCCTATGTCGCCAATGTGGAAGGAACGGAGATTAGGCTCAAAGAAATCACTTCTTTTATAATTTTTTAAAACAATTTAAAAATTTTTCCTTTTTTTAAAAATTTTTTAATGTTTATTTTTGAGACAGAGGAAGAGACAGAGTGCGAGCGGGGTAGGGGCAGAGAGAGAGGGAGACATAGAATCTGAAGTGGGCTCCAGGATCTGAACTATCAGCACAGTGCCGTATGCGGGGCTCGAACTCATGAACCGTGAGATCATGCCCTGAGCGGAGGTTGGTCGCTTAACTGACTGAGCCACCCAGGCCCCCCTAATTTATTCATTTTTCTAAATGCTTATTTATTTTTGAGAGAGAGCCAGAGCATGAGCGGGGGAGGGGCAGAAAGAGAGGGAGACACAGAATCTGAAGCAGGCTGCAGGCTCTGAGCTGTCAGCACAGAGCCTGACGTGGGGCTCGAACTCACGAGCTGTGAGATCATGACCTGGGCCGCAGTCGGATGATTAACCCACTAAGCCACCTAGGCGTAGAAGGAATGACGTCTAAGGACCAGTATTTGTTGAGTATCAGCATCTGACATCGTTTGTTTTTCTCCCCTGTAGTCAGGATTCACAGGCGTTGAAATCAAAGGGTGGAAATGGAAATGCCCTCCTGTCAGTTTATCCCTAAAACCTTCCCAGGCCTATTGCTTTAGGCTTTGCTGAACCAGAGGTCTTCATCCCAAAGGGAGAGAAGCTTTCACCAAGGAACACAACAGTGATTCCACCGAGAGGGAATTGAGACTGCTAGCTGGCCACTTTGGTTCCCTCTGCCCTCT
>JAQQST010000611.1:0-33659 GCA_028646485.1 Cryptoprocta ferox
GAAGATGTGGTTCATCTATACAATGGAATACTACATGGCAATGAGAAAGAATGAAATCTGGCCATTCGTAGCAACGTGGATGGACCTCGAGGGTGTCATGCTCAATGAAATAAGTCAGGCGGAGAAGGACAGATATCACATGTTCGCACTCATAGGTCTAACAGGAGAAACCCAACAGAGGACCATGGGGAGGGGAAGGAGGAAAAAGAGTTAGGGAGAGGGAGGGAGACAAAACACGAGAGACTCTTGAATCCTGAAAACAAACTGAGGGGGGAAGGGGAAGGGGAAAAGGTAAAGGGGGGGTGTTGGTCTTGGTGGAGGTCACTTGTGGGGAAGAGCACTCGGTGTTATATGGAAACCAACCTGACAATAAACTATAAGTTTAAAAAAAAAAAAGAGACACAGAGCCAGTCTCTTAACTACTATTGTTCCCTTTTCCTTTTTACATCTTCCTTTTTACATCTTATGCCTGTCAGTGATACAGCTCTTGGGCATAGAAGGACCACTATCTCTTGTTGCAGGCTTTTTTTTTTTTTTTTTTTTGCCTTTAGGCATATTTCAGAAATTCTCACACCAGAATGGTTCATGGCAGTCTTCCCTAGGCACAAAGATGAACTTCCAAGGGAGGTAGTGCTGTGAAAAGGTGAGAGCATGGGGTCCTGTTCACCTGTGGTTGAATTCTGTCCTTACTACTTATTAACTCTGTAACCTTGAGTATATGATTTTTTTCCTATAAGAGTCTTAGGTCACATTCCTTAGAGGTAGACCCTGAGATGGAGATTTTTGTTTAAATGACTTATTAAGTGAGCAGTCTCAGAAGAAATCTGAAATAGAATGAGGGAAGCAGGAGAGGGACAGGGAAGATGCTGAGCAAGAATGTAGCATCTGGCTTCACTGGAATCTAGCTAGTTTCAGCCTGACCCCACAGGGAGCATTAAAGTGTAAATTGTACCAGAGTTGGTCCCAAGGGAGTAATTTTTTAAAAATCCCATTGTCAGTAAGTTTTAAGTTTTTGTCTAAGGGCTGCCATAGAGGGGTGCAATCTTCCTGTGAGGTCTATCATAAGAGGGCAATTATCAGGAGAAAGGGGAAACTCTGAGCTTTAGCAGCCAGTATTTACAGTAGCTAGGTCTAAATGGGATCTGGATAGGGCAGTATAGCTCCTACTATAGTCATTCTCAGATTTTTATTTGTATTTTTGCATTTATTTTATTTATTTGAGTGCACATGTGTGTGAGGGGTGGAGTGGGGTGGGGAGGAGGCAGAGAGAGAGAGAGAGAGAAAGAGAGAAGGAGAGAGAGAGTCCTAAGCAGGCTCCCTGCTCAGCATGGAGCCTGACACATGGCTCTATCCCATGACCCTGGGATCATGACCTGAGCCAAAATCAAGGGTCAGACACTCAACTGACTGAGCCACCCAGGTGCCCATCAGATTTTTATTTTTAAAATGCAGATACTAATGCCCACTCAGTGGAGGTCTCGTAAGGGTTAAGTGATATAATACATTCTAAGGATTAAGCACAGTGCTAGGCACAGTGGAAACACTAAATCAATGCTAACTTTGTTTTCCTTCTTTCCTGTTAAAATAGAATTACTTCACCTCTCTGGTTGAGGTGAAGGATATTTTTTCAAAGGAATCAGCCTATTTCCTGTTCCCCCTCTGCTCTTCAGATTATAAGAAAATATTAGGAGGGGGCGCCTGGGTGGCTCAGTCGGTTAAGCATCCGACTTCGGCTCAGGTTATGACCTCACAGTTCGTGGGTTTGAGCTCTGCATCAGGCTTTGTGCTGACAGCTCAGAGCCTAGAGCCTGGAGCCTGGTGCGGATTCTATGTCACCCTCTCTCTCTGCCCCTCCCCCACTCATGCCCTGTCTCTCTGTCTCTCAAAAATAAATAAGCATTAAAACATTTTTTAAAAAATATTAGGGGGAGGTTATTTATTTTTTCACTCAAAAATATATATTTAGCATCTACTGTGTGCTAGTTACAGTTCTAAGTGTTGGGAATATCATCGTAAATAAGACAGACAAAATCCCTGGTCCAATGGGGCTAATATTCTACTGGAGAGGGCTAGACAATAAGCAGAGAAATTAGCAAATATTAGCTAGTGATAAGTACTATAAAAAATTCCTGTTGGGGGAATGGAATCCGAAATGACTGGAGGGCTACATTAGATTCAATAGTCAGGGAAGTCCTCTCTGAAATGACATTCTCTTGAAGGTCAAGAATGAATTGGCTATTCAGAGTTTTGGGAGAAGCCTATTTCAGGCAAAGAGAGCAGCTAATGCAAACCTAGAGCAAGAAGAGTACTGGAAAATTCTAAGTGAGGAGGAAAAGCCAATGTGCTGGAGTGTAGAGAACAGGGGACGATCATAGGAAATGAGCCTAGAAGATAAGGTTGAAAGGTAGGTGGGTGTAGGCTAGGTCCTTCAGAGCCACAGTAAGTTGTTATTTTTTTTAAGTTTTTTTTTTAAATGTATTTTGAGAGAGAGAGAGAGAGAGAGAGAGAGAGAGAGAGAGAGAATCCTAAGAAGGCTCCACACTGTCAGCATGGAGCCCATGAGGGGCTTGAACTCACAAACCGTGAGATCATGACCTGAGGTGAAATCAAGAGTCAGACGCTTACCTAATTGACCTGAGGTGAAATCAAGAGTCAGACGCTTACCTAATTGAGCCACCCAGGCACCCCCCACAGTAAGGTGTTTTAAGATATTTTGATTTCATTATAAGTCTCAAGGGAAGCCATTGGTGAGTTTATACAGGAGAGTGGAATGAACTTATACATATTTTAAAAAGATCATTCCAACTGCTTGTGAAGAATGGATTGTAGAAGAACAAAAATGGAAGCAGAGAGACCAATTAGTAGGTCATTGCAAAGATAATGTTGTCTTGGAGCAAGGTAGTGGAACAGAGGAAATAGATGTAAATGGATTCAGGAAATGTTTTAGAGGCAAATTCAGTAGACCATATTGACAGACTGGAGGTGGGCCATGAGAGAAAAGGAGAAATCAAGGATGTGTCCTACATTTATGGCTTGTGCTTCTAGGGCAGATAGTTTAGCTATTTACTGAGATGGCAAAGACCAGGGGAGAGGATCTTGTATCTCATAGAAAGCAGAAAGAAAATGAAAGGAAAGAAATATTACCACAAAATAAAATGAAGAAAATATAAAATTAGAAGAAAATAGAGTAAACAAGAGTTTAATGCAATTAGCTGGAAAATGTGATGCATAATATTATGAGATGCATTAAACCTTGAAAGGCCTGTTCAAAGGAATTTGGTGTGGTAATCAGCATTTTCAGAGAATGGCAAATGCAAATTTATTCTTCTAGTTTCTGTAAGAGGAAGCATCTGGTGGGGGTATTTAGGTTCTGGAATTTTGGAAGGTCTGAGGGTTTACTTACTTTAGAATTACTGTTTTTTTTTTTTTTTTTTCAAATCTAGTCATCAACCCATAAGTACCAGGGATGAAGTTCTTTTCAAATAGGGATATTTTCTGAGTGGTGTACTTTGAAAATCTCAATAGATGGGTAGAAAAAAAAGCAAAGTCTCAGCTTTTTCCATTGACCTAACTTCTTTTTGGGGGACAAGAGGCGGACGCCACCATTCTCTTTCCATCATATTCAGTAGTAAAAAATCATGAAACAAATGTAGTATTTCTTTTTCAAAGATTCAAAATTAAGAAAAATATTTTGGGGTTGGAAACTTGGGAGCAATGTGCTGTGCTGATCTGTCTGTCCAAGACCAAAAATTCCGAAGTGCTTAAAAGAAAACAAAACAGAAACCCTCCTGTAGCTTTGTTCCTGGTTAACTCTACATCCTTCAAAGCAGATCTTATTCTTCCTAATTAGGCCTATTTCTATTTTTAATCTTTTAAGAAACCCAGAGGTTAAGGAAGGAAGATCAATGCAGAGGTGGTTGAGATATTTTTCATGGCCATATTGTTAGTTATCTGAAAGCAGCTCCCAGGGAGCCAAGGGAAGGATTGGGTATTCTTTCAGAGCCATTTGAAATTATTTAGTGGCTACCAAGTTGGAGTTGGGACCCTCCAGTCAGGAATTTCTCTTGTCTTCTACTCCTCCAGTGGCAAAATGATAAGAGCTTGGTGCAGTTGAAGGGGGATAATTGTAGGTCCCATTTGAGAGTTTTGATTATACTAAATTCCCAGTCACCCATGAACTTTTCTGGGTGGCTTTAATTTGAAACCATAATAGAATCAGCCAATCCCTTACATCAGGAAATTATGCCCAGTTCCAATACAGTTGAGATGACTAGATGGAAATGCATTATTTCTTGATATCTACTATACTCTTCATCCTACACTGGACATCTTAAGCTTTATTATTGTATTTATTCCTCACCTAAACACCTGAGTATTATAACTTCCATGTGACTGCAGTCCTGTCCAGCTGGATATGAGGGAAAGTTGGGTGAAATCTCTTCCTCTGGGTCACTCTATGTATTTTCTGATTTCCAGGAGATTTTAGAAATTTCTTGCAGAAGGAAAATGAATCGGAATAGACTTGGGGGAAGGGTCGCAACAGAAGCCAATCTTCAGGCAGGGAATCTGGAGACCCCAGTGAGTATTTATTCCAATAGAAGGAAACAGCATGATGAGGCAGATTCTGCAATGGAGCCTACATTGATATTCATCCTGGGCTTAACACTGTGATTGGCACATGCCATTCTGACAGCATATATGAGCCACTGGGAGAAAAAGCAGTAATATTTACAAACTAGAGCTCTATCTAGTTCATACTGTCTAGTAGAACTTGCTGTTATGATGAAAATGTTCTATGTGTGCTGTCTAATATTCTCTGGCCACATGGGGCTTGAATGAGACTTGAAATGAGGGTAATGTGACTGAGGAACTGAATTTTACTTAAATAGTTCCACGTCTGTAGTGCCTGCCACACCTAAATGCTTCAGTATCTCCAGTGCTATGGGATCCCCACAACTGAGCATAGTTAAGTAAAGCCAAGTTAGAGATGTGGAAATCAGTAGGGGCAGGCTGCAGCAGAACATGAAGTGAGAGATGTCAGAGGTAATATAGCCCAAACCAATTTAGAACCTGATAGGAATCAGCTTATGTAATGGGCTTTTTATATACACAGGGGAAGGTTAGACTAGGCACAGTATGTTCTTGAAAGACCTCATTTGGTCCTACATGGCTATGAGCTTTGGGTTACACTTAGAAGGGACAGTAAGGCCTATTCCTCTGCAAAGTGCTAAGCACCTGCTCTAGTTTTTAGCACATTTGTATGTGTCAATTAATATTTGTTTGGGATGAATGAATGGGTAAATGGGATATAAAAGTACTCACCTGAGATCATTGTATCATTTACCTATTGCCATAGTAATGCCACATAACAAATTTCCTCAAAACTCAGCAACATAAGATAGAATTCATTTATTCTTGCACACAAGTCAGGAAAGTAGCTGGGATGGGCTATGTCATGTGAATTCATTTAGGGGCACAAGGAAAGTTCTTTTCATGGAGATGGCAAAAGCACAAGAGAGCAAGTAGAAACTTGGTTCTTAAGATGGGTCCTCAGAGCAGTCCTATTATCACTTTCATCCACATTCCCTTGGCCACAGTGTGTCTCCTCACTAAGCCCAAAGTTGAGGGTTGGGGAAGTACTCTATGCCAACAAGCAAAAGGAAAAACTATGAAGTTACATGGAAAGAATATGGTTCAGGGAGGGGTGAATTGAGACCCAAAATTTGATCTGCCATAGTCATGTGGCAGGCCAGGGTCAGACCTGGAGTTCATATCCAATTTTGTCCATCTCCATAGTCTGTGTTTCTTCCTCTGTCCAAACACTCCATGTTCAATCAAAGACAATCTTACCATCCCTGTTACTCCAAGTCTCCAGGCTGGATATTCTGTTTTCATCCTTTAAAAAGTCTGATATTCTGCTTTAAAAATTTTTGTTATTTATCTCATTGAATGATTGTCATTTTTGTGGTACTGGACTGCAATCAATCCACATGATTTGGCTCTGTCATCGAGTTGGAGGTGTAGTCTCATGGAGGTTCAAAGAATCTTTTAGTCTGCAAATATTTTTGCTTTAATCATGGATCGTCTCAGTTACTAAGGGTCTGGGATGTTGCTGCCAATGGCTAAAGCACAAGAGAGTGGAACTTTCAGTCCTAGTACCCTGGGTTTGGTTTTCAACTTTGACTGAGGTTCCTTGCTCCTGTCAGAACCTACCATTTCATCTTTTAAAAAATGGTTCACTGTAAAAAATACACACAGCCACATTCTCTTTTTGGCATATAATTCTGTGAATTTTGACAAATGTACACAGTCATATAACTACAAACACAACCAAGATATATCCACCACAAAATTCCCTTATACTTCCCTTTGTAGTCCACCCTTCTCCACATGTCAAGCCTTTTATAGAATTCCATATAAGTGGAATCATACAGTGTAGCCTTTTGAGTCTGACTTCTTTCAGTTAGCATGATGCATTTGAGACTCACCCATGTTCATTCCTTTTTGTTTCTCAGTAGTATTCCACTGTCTGAATGTATGGCACATTCTGTGGTTGGGGAGTATTTGGAAGTTTGTTTCCAGTTTTTAAATTTTTCTTTTTTTCATTTTAGAGAAAGAGAGAGTATGTGAGCAAGAAAGAGAGGCAGAGTTGGGGGAGAGAGGGAGAATCTTAAGCAGCCTCCACTCCAGTGTGGACCCTAACACGGGGCTTGATCTCACAATTGTGAGATCATGACCTGAGCTGAAATCAAGAGTTGGGTGCTCAACCGAATGAACTACCCAGGCACCCCCTCCCCTGTTTTTGATAGTTATGAAAAAGCTGCTATAAATATTGGCATATAGGCTTTTGTGTGAATGTAAGTTTTTATTTCTTTTGTATAAATACTTAATACATGGAATTTCTGGATTGTATGGAAGTCTATGTTTTAATATGTCAACTCCCTATTGGAATATTGGAATCCAAACCAACCTTTTAAGAAATAGCTGAATTGTTTTCTAAGGCGGCTGCACCATTTTGCCTTCCTACCAACAGTGTATAAGAGTTCCTACTCTGACTTTTTATGTCTCTCTTTTCCTCTCTGCCAATTACTTTCTTATACGAATTTGTAAATTCAGACCCCATACATCTCCTCAAATTCATTTTATCTTTTTGCCTTCCCTGGTAGGTTAAAAGAGGCTCTTGCCTGGATCAGAATGAATGTACATCACTGGAATGAAGTGTATCACTGTTTTCTGCATGGTGCAATAGATGAGAATATTGAAGTTCTAGTGCATGAAATTGGAATATCAATTTGCCATTAGTGCACTGAGGATTATGGACAGTTTTCTTCTTGATTCTTGGTGACCTCAAAAAAAAATGGTGTTTATCTAGACAATATGTATAGTTTCTGTAAAGTCAAATTGATAATTTCTGTTTTTTAGCCTTAGCTGCTTACACAATTTTGAGCCAGCAACCTACCATCATTTCTGATATTTATCAAGCCAAATAAACTACTGACTTTGGTCTTTACCATTTCAATGTATCCTGGCCCAGCTCTCAACTGCCAGCATGTTTGAAAAGGTTCTTCTGCCATCAAAGGCCAGTCTGCTTATGTACATAGCAAGTTGGAGTGCCATGAAATTAACACCACCAGAAACAGCCTTCAAACGCTGACTGACAGAAGAAATAGATTGAATTAATGCATAAGCACCCATCTCCCTTACCTCTGGGTGACATAATTCTGAGATTCATGGCTCTATACTGACTCCCAGAGCTCCCCAGTACATTTAAGCTCCAGTTGCCTACAGTATAACTTGCTCAATAATGCAAACTTTATTGGTAGCCTTCCCTTCCCTGTTTGATTTTTCCACTCTCTTTCTGGCCTCTTTAATTCCCATATCAGTTATTTGAAATCAGTCCTTAACTCTGTGTCTACCTTTGGGGGAATCCACACCAAGTTTGGCATATTCTTGATTTCTCATAACTCCCTTTTTTGGTTGCCTGCATTCCTGACATCCATGTGTTCTATTCTCCGTTAACTGAGTCTACTCAAACTTATATCTAGTTCTCCTAGTCCTGACGTATTATAAGTGTCCTGCTCTCCTGCTGTCCATGAACGTGATTTAGCATTTGCTATGGTGGAAAGCTAATGGCAGTGGGAGCCATATCTTTGTAAATTTGGATATGTCATACAGACTTCTCCAACTTCAGTTATAACATATGTAAAATAAGGTTAGTGGGTCCTATCATGAAGATGGTTTTGAACTTTAAAAGTTCATATGGGTGTTTAGCGAACAGTATAGGTCATCAGCATAAGTTGGTTCTCTTGTTTCTCATTGTCTGATCACTTTGAAAATGTTATCTCTTTCATGGCTGGCCACTTTTCAGGAGCACACATCAAAGAGTCAGTCTGTTTTTGTTTATTATGGTATTTGATTTGTCATTGACCTAGGAAAGTGACATGATATAGTTGTGCCATAGTTACTGTCTTGATGGATTATTTTAATAAAACAATTTTTTCAGTGGTACTGATTAGAAATTTAAGCAAGCACTACAAAGTATTTTATAAGTATATATTGAGGTTAGGTGAAAGAGGAAAATAGTGATGTGAAAACAAATGTCTTATTTTTACTTTGAACCTCAAGAATAAATGAGAGAAGACTCAAAACAAAACAGAATCTTAGAGTTAGAAATAACATGAAGGGTCAACCAAGTAACAATGATAGTAATAGCTAATGTTTATTAGATACTGAGGATGTTCCAGGCAGTGTTCTAAGTGCTTTAGAGATGCTACTTCCACAACAACCTTCTGAAGGGAGGGAGTTCTGTTATCACCATTCCCACCTTATAGATAAGGAAACAAGGCCAGAGAAGTTAATTAACTTGCCCAAGGTGACGTTGCCAATAAGTAGTGAAGGAAGAGTGAAACTTGGGAGGTCAGATGCCAGAGTCCACACTTTTAACCTTGGTTCCATGTTGCCTTCCCAGATTGAGTATCCCTGTCATGGAGAATTGATGGTTTCAGTGTATTTTGTTTCATGTTGAATAATCTTAGTTCTTTATTTTGAGTGTAAGCTTCTAAGCTGAATTTTTAAACCCTTTGATCGTAGTTCTAACTTTCAGTAAAGATTATTTCTATCTTGACAACCTTTTGAGGCTTACTTCATTACCCCTGGATTTTCTCTCCTTCAGAATAAATAGGCCCTAAAAATCCCTGCTGTAAATCACTCATGTAGTGTGTATGTATATTCATGATCATGAGAAAGTTGCTGCATATCCTTGCTGATCATGGCTTGAATTTGTCACCCAGGCACCAGTTTCATTAGTTTTCTATTATGCATAGCCTTAGGCTTATTGTGCAGGAAGAAAAGTTCACAAGGACTAAGTGGAAGTAGAAGTTCAGTGTTGTACAGTAAAGAATGAAGAGCTCCAGAAACAATGAATACATGGGTAAATATACAATGGGCTTATTTTACTATTTTATTATTATTATTTTTAAAAGATTATTACTATTGCAAGCAAAGTGAGCATTATATTCTGGGATTTACAACATATATGGTAACAATCACATAAATATGGAAGGGAAGTAAAAAAAATTCTGTTATAAGGTTCATACATTGGATGTGATGTGGTCTACTATTAATTCAAGGTAGATTGTGATGAGTTGTGAATAAATATTATAATTCTTAGAATAATATCTAATAAAAACAACCAAAGAGGTAGAATTAGAAAGATAATAGAATAGATAGAATACTAAAAGATACTTGTCTTTCCAAATAAAGACAGGAAAGCAGAAACAAAGGAACAAAGAAAAGTGGAGCAAATATAGAATAAATAGAGTTAAACTTCACCATATCAATAATTACATTAAATGTTAATGGACTAAATGCTCAGATCAAAAGGCAGAGATTGTCAAACTGGGTCAAAGAAATAAAGTCTACCTATGTTTTATTTTCAATATAAAGACACAGAGAGGTTAAAAGTAATGGGATGGTAAAAGACATACCTTCAAAAGAACTGAATTATATAAACTGGGGTCTCTTCTTCATCTGAAGCAGGAAGTATAGGGTACCTGCAGATGTTCAAAGTCTTAACAGAGAAGGAGGCAACATTAGAAGAATGACTTTTTGGAGCCAGGAAATGTCAGATGCTGATAGATGCTGAAAACATTTCCCCAAAGATCCAGTAAGTTTAGCAAACAATTGAATAATGTCTTTCCATTTCTGTTTTGTAGAAAATTGCCAAAAGTAGCCATTTTCAGTGGGGCAAAAATGGTGATTTTTCTGCCACCTCCCTGTGGATAGCTTTTCAGCCTCATACAGCATCTAAACTATGAGCAGTAGCAAGGCACATGGCCATGACTTGAGTACTAATTTCCTTCACCAGTTGGGGTTTGATGATGGATTTAGCTGACTGCCATCTTTGTTCCTGGTTCAGTATGTCCTCTTTTCCTGCTGGCCCTATGACAGTGGCTGTTGCCAAAGAAAACAATAACAGAATATAAGAAAGAGGAATGAGCTGTTGGCATGTTTATTGCTCCAGTATTTGCCAGTGGAATAAAAGGTGTAAAAATGAAAGAGATGCTGTTGCAGCTTTGTTCATCTACTTTGTTGTGAGCCTGTTATTTGGTAAGAGTAAGTTTTCTGAGTGGCAAGATCTTGTCTACACATGAAACACATATGCAATGCATGCCTGGCTCTTACCAAACTGAGAAAACTTCCAGGCTTCTGTGAAGGAAAATGAGTGCTGCAATATTCCTTCTCTCCCTCTGACCTCCTGCTAAAACGCTGCTTAACATCCTTCCAAAAGGCCCCTCAGCTGGACAATTATAGGGGTATAATTCCATTGATAAAATCCATGGTTTTAGGCCTGCATGTTAAGTGAATTTTAGATAAAGTGGAGATGGTCTACAACAGTGATACAGAGTTTGGGTTGGGGAAAAACTTTCTGTGGTGAGTGGTTGTTTTTCTGGGAGTGACTTTAATTAACTTGTCTTCTTTAAGCCTGCATACTGGAAAGGCACTTGAAGGTGGCATTTTCCCCAGGCTGTTCAAAGGGAATGAAGGTAACAGTTGAGTTTATTCTCAGTATTGTTAATTTGGTTGATGTTGGGTCCTTTCCAAAGAAACCACTAAAGCTATCATAGAAAATTAAGGGTAACACATTTGAGAAGGTTTCTGGAACATTTGGCTCTTGTAGTGGCCTGCATAATGTTGGCAAAAAAAAAAAAAAAAAAAAAAAGGAAGAAAAAGAAAAAAAAGAGAAAAGAAAAGGATGAATTCATTATCTCCAAATAGTGGAAAATATTATAAACAGCAGTAAATGAAGTAAATGGGAGTTTCCACTGTAATGTACTATTCTTTAAGCCAGCCACCCAGAAAGAACACAGTTTGGTTTGCTGGGTGGGGAGTAACTGAAATGCAAGAGACTGTTCTTGGGCTCCAAGTGATGTTTTGGAATAAGGCATTCCTTCTGCCGCTGTGGATCTTTTGGTTTATTGCCCATCTGGGCTATGCATGTCTTGTAGCCTGTTGAATTGAACCCGAATGGAGCTTTCACCTCTTCAACTTAGATCTGACCTTAGGGTGTTGCTTTCCTGCCTGACTCAGACTACAGAAGAAAAGAAAATAAGAGAATAACCTCTCCTTTTGTGAGGAAATGGTCTCTCTTGCCTTTGGATACCTCTCCTGCTCTGAATGCCTTTAAAACCAGCCTGCAGAACAAAAGCCATGGCTGTGTTTCCTTCTTGTCAGTGGGATGCATCACTAAGCATGTCTACTCAGGCCCGGGCTATGACGCTTCTCTGAAGACCCACCCTCCTATCCTGGGGGCTGAACTTGTGAGTTTATAGCTTTCCCACACAGGACCAGAAGGGCACGTCCATCACTGCCACCACCATCTCCCTTTCCTGTTATAAAAGGTCCATGAAGGGGATCCCCCACCTTCACTGGCTTCTTGACGCTACCTTCACCTAAATGAGTGAGTTACCAACTGGCCCAGACTAGAGGCAAGGTCCATCTGATGGATTCTCTTTTGTTCTTCTGGCTAATAAATGCTATCTACAGGATAGCATCTTTTCTATCTTTCCTCAACAATTTTACTGACCTTTGAGAAACTGTGAAATATGTACAGGTCATTATAGGCTCTTGGTATCTGATATTTGCTATGGATTCTAGAAAATAGAATAATTATATCTATATTTATATAAATTTTAAAATAAACTCATCACTAGGGTTTTATTTTCTACTTTTTATTCTGAGTACAAACAATCTTATAATGAACAAAAAACAGCCCTTAAATTTGGTCTGTGAATTCTTGCTGGTCCATGGAAATTGAGGGGTACTGATGCCAAATTCAACTCTGCAAGTATTGTTGAGAACTCACTATATGTGAATTCCAAAAGAAATATGAGTCACAGCTTCAGATCTTAATAAGCATAAAATCTACTTGAAAAGGGAGAACAAATATATATGGAATACCTGATATGTATTTCCTCCTGTTTGAAGTGTATGTATGCACATGTACATGCAAAATACCCATATATGTATCGATGTACGTATACATGCATGTTTTCACATGCACATATATGAACATGCCGTGCACACACATATACAGACATGTACACATACTTATGTATTAACACATATGCATACATACATTCATTTGTTTACATATACCTACATACAGACATATACAACCATTCACATATACTTACACACATATATACACATACACACAGATATACTGTCATGTACACATACCTACTTACATATATGTGTACACATTCATATATATGTACAAATGCACCTGCACATATACACTCAAACACATATATACACACTTACACACATATACACACACACATACACATACATTTAAAAAAATTTATTAGTTAATTTAATGGCTACAGCCCCTAGATCCACATTAATAATTATGTATTCTTATTTCAAAAATTATTTTGATGTAGGTGCTTTTAGTGTTTCACCATTAAGAATGGTGTTCATATTTGTTTTGAAATGTATGTATTTTTAAAATCATGTTAAGGGACTTTATTTTTGTTCTTGATTTACTATGGGATTTTTTTTTGTTCTGAGAAATTTGAAAAATACCCCAAAGTAAAATAAATAATGACAATATTAATGTACCTCCCAATCAGAATTGAGGATTAGAAATGTTTTGTTCTATTTGCTTTGTCTAATTTAAATGAAAGAAATAAAGCATTACAGAGAGAGTTGGCATTTTCTTTGTTTTCTGCCTTCAGTTTATTCCTCATGCTCCAAACTCAGAGGAAAATATGAACTAAGCATATATCTTTTTCACTCTACTTTAATAATATACATATGTATATCTCAATGATAATGTTTATGTTTTCATGTTTGGAAATTGGACATAAATGTCAAGGTATATATTATGTGAAAACTGCTTTTTTTTTCCAACTCAACATTTTGTGTAGAGTTCTAATTATATGGCTGAATAGAGAAAGTTATGTTATTTTAACAATTGTATTCTAGTGTGTGAATATATCATCTCAATTATTCATTGTCCTGTTGATGTTATATTGAGGGCTTTTCCCCCCTACTTTAAAGAGCTTTGAAATGGAAATAATTTGGCACATTTGTTTACAAACATATGCAAGAATATTTTAGAATATATTCTCAGAAGTAGAATTTCTCATCACAGTATGTAGGTTTTCAATTTTACAAGATAGTGCCAAATTTTTCTTCAAAGTGATTTGACCCATTTAAACTCCTTTTAGGATATGAAAGTTGTTTCCCTATATCCTTGTAATCCTTTTTTATAGTTGCAGATGTTAGCCAATATAAGGATGTGAGGTGGTATTGTATTGTTCAATTGAAGGGTCCTAAGAAGTTTTCTAGATATGGAAATAGCGGCACCTGGGGGGCTCAGTCTGTTAAGTGCCAGAATTCATCTCCGGTCATGATCTCACAGTTCATGGATTCAAGCCCTGCTTGGGGCTCTGTGCTGACAGCTCAGAGCCTGGAGCCTGCTTTGGTTTCTGTGTCTTCCTCTCTCTCTCTGCCCCGCCACCACTCTCACTCTGTCTCTTAAAAATAAATAAACATTAAAAATTTTTTTAAAAATTTTATTTCTATTCAATGCCTTTTCTGAATAGATTTTTTTAGTGATTTGCATTTTAAATTATGTTTACTGACTTTTTATAATTGAATATTTATATGATTTATATGATTCCCATAGATCATGATTTCTTATTTGTTTAATGTACTGCTAAATTGCATTTATTAATACTTATGAGTTTTTCATATCAATATTTATAAATGAGTTTGTTCCATACTTTTTCTTATATTATTTTTCTCAGATTTTGGTATTAGTTTTAGGTTCTCTGCATAAGAAATTAACAAATATCCTTTCTTTAGAAACTGGGACATGTTGTGTAGTATAGGAAAAGATCTCTTTGTTTTCAAAAATGCCCTTTGAAAAATTCACCCTTGAAAACCAGCCAGCCCTGGTGCCCTTTGGGATTTTACATAAGGTAGGTTTGGACGGGCTTAGGGAAGATATGGACGTAACTCATTTTAAATATTCATGGTTTCTTCCTTGGTTATTCATGTCAGATTTTTCTACTTCAAATTGTTTCAAAATTGCTAATTTTTGTTCCCAGAAAGTTAGCTTTTTTCCCAGGTTTCAAATTAATTCACTTATGGTGAAAGTCAGATATCATAGTGATCTTCCAGAATGTATAAAAGTCTATTATATCTCAATAATCAAAAGGTAACTTAATTAAAAAATAAGTGAAGGATCTGAATAAAAGGTTATCCAAAGAATATATATAAATATGTGACAAACATTTGGAAAGATGCTCAAAATCATTATACATTAGGGAAATACAAATCAAAACCACAAAGAGATACTTTACATCCATTAGAATGGTTATAATAAAAAAAAGACAATAACATATATTGGCTTATATGTAGAAAACTGGGAACTCTCATACATATTGCTAGTAAGAAGGTTAAAAAAATGCAGCTTTTTAAAAAAATAGTTGGTTCCTCAAAAAGTTACAAATTGAGTTATCATATGACCCAGCAATTCCACACTTAGGTATGTACCCAAGATAATTGAAAACATAACAAAATATGTATAAATGTTTATAGCAGTATTATTCATAAGAGTAAAATAAAATGGAATCAACACAAATGTCCATCAACAAATGAATGGATAAACAAAATATGGTATGTTCATATAATGGAATATTATTTAGCCATAAAAATGAAGTACTGACTCATGCTACAACATGGATGAATCTTGAAGGCCTTATGCTAGGTGAAAGAAGCAACACAGTAAAGGCCACAGATTGCACGATTCTACTTATATCAAATATTCAGAATAGGAAAATACATAGAGATGGAAAGTAAATTCGTGGTTGCCAGGGGTTGATGTAGAAAAAACTGGGGGTGACTGCTAATGGGTATGCAGTTTCTTCTTGGAGTGATGGAAATGTTATGGAATTGGGTAATGGTGATAGTTGTACATTTCTGCTAGAAATAATTGAACTGTATGTGTATATTTTAAAGTGGTGAATTTTGTGGTAAATTATATGTCAATAAAATATATTAGTGATAGTAGGAACATAGAATCTTAGACCTGGGAGGGATTTTAGAAGTCATAAATTTCAAATGCAATCTAATATGAATGGTCCTGGATCTTTGGTTGAGGTATTTACTTCTCTAAACTGGAGCTTAGAGCCATTCAAGGGAGATGATTCACTTTTTGACCAGATTTAATGACTAGAAAAATTCTTTTTTATTGGCTTGAAATTTTCCTTAAATGATCTCCCACTGATTCTTGTTCTGGTGTAATAAGCAAAACGGAGGAAATTTCTCTGCCACACACTCTTCCTTCACATATTTGAAGATGGACATCATGTCCCTCCTAAGTCTTTTTTTTTTCCCAAAAAACATTAATTTAGGAATGGGGCATTACCAGAGGTTTAATTTTGTGTCTTCCCCTTTATTGTGTTTATTTAGGTTTTCTAAAACGACTGCAAACAGCATCTTTGTTATGTACCAGGAAGAAAAAGATACTGAAAAAATATGCCCTCCCAAATTGAGAGTGACTTGATCAGGGGATGGGACAAAGGATCTGTTTATTTACTTGTTGCAGGCCTAATTTTGGTCAAAATTGTAAGAATTACAAATGTCAGCTCAGCCATGCTCCCACTCCCCTCCTTCCTCCAACCTCTTGATTGAAGGCCTTCCATGTTCTCTTACAAATATGTTCTTAACTGGATTCATTCCTCAGTTGAAGGCACAGGGAAGCAGAAATAGAAGGCCCAACCCCTACCCACAATTGAGTCAGAATCTATGCCCTCCAAAAATAACAGTTTCCCTTAATAACTTCTAATTTTACAAACATAGCAAAGAGTAGAAAAATCTTCTTCTCATATAGAAAACTAGGTTGAATAGAAATACAGGTTAATAGGGAGCTTAAAAAAAATTCCACATGTCCAATGCAAGGAGTGAATGAATGTGGTTAGAATCAGGGAAGAGAAGAATGCCTGCTTCTTCTCTTGCCCCAAATATGCTCCTTGGATAAACCTTCCAGCACAGAACACTGGGCAGATGGACCCTATGTCTGACCCAGTGTGTCTGAAATTAGGATTCTATCCCTCCCCTCACTGATTTATGATTGATAGAATAGCATGATGGTTAAAAATGAAGACTCTGCCAACTGACAGCCTGGATTTGAATCCTAGGTCCATGTCTCATTTTCCTCATCTGTGAGTGATTACAACTTTATAGGGTTGCTGTGAGGATTAGAGCTAATCCACACATATGTATACACACAAATATATGTCAATCACACGTATATGTATACATACAGAAAGAGAATGAGACAGAGAGAGAGAGAGAGAGAGAGAGAGAGAGAGAGAGAGAGAATACTTAAAGTAGTCCTGACACATAGTATGTGCCATATATATCTATATAAATGTTAGCTACTGCCACTGCTATGGTTGTTGTTGTCGTTACAGGTAGCGTGTTTGGGTCTAAATCTTCTAAATTCAGTGTATATTTTATACTTACAATATATCTCAATTTGGATGCTAAATTTCCATTTATAGTTGAAAAACCTGCCTCTGTTAACTGATCATTGCTTTGGTTCAAACGATGCTCAGAGAGGCTGTTCACTCCCTACTTAATCCACCCATGGCTCCTGTTGACCTAGATTTGCTGTCTCTATAATTCCTCTTCCAGCTTTTGACAGCAAAGAGTCCACATTGCCAAGCTGAATAGGGCGTGATTCAATGAGGCAGCTATAAAACCTCAAAACCTCCCTAATCCATAGGACAGTTCCTGACTGCTTTGGTTATCCCCAGCCCCTCCTGCATAGAGGCTCCTGGAGCCTCATTTTCATGTCTCCATTCCATGGCCTTGTAGGTGGGACTCTGACTTCCCTCTATTTCTTAAGGCTGGCAGCTGCAGGGGAGCACAGTGGAATGTCTCTTCTCTGCTTAACTGTGTTATATGTGCTTTGTGTTCTCAACCATGCCTGAGGTGAGTCATCCATTCATTCATTTGCTCAATTATTCATTCACTCAGAAAGTCTTTACTGAAAACCTACCACATGCTGCACTTTGCAGGTAATAAAATGCAATCATGAATTAGACAGACATTGACCCTGCCTTCACATAATGAGTAGGGTATATGATATTAAAGATGGTATTGACTTCTTATTGTCAAGTTTAACTCCCAGATTTTTTCCAGTGCAATCTGATGAAGAAAGGAATTTAGGTAATTCTAGAGGAGGAAGATGTTGAGGGTGAGGTGGCAAATCAAATAAATTAATTTTAATATTAATTTTATTTAACCAAATACATCCAAAATATCATCTGAGCATGTAGGAAATTCTGCCATTTGTGACAATATGAATGGACTTTGAGGGCATTATGCTACGTGAAATAAACCAGGCAGAGAAGACAAATACTGCATGATATTACTTATATGTGGAATCTTAAAAAAAAAAAGTCAAACTCATAGAAACAAAGAGTAGAAAAGTGGTTGCCAGGGGCTGGGGGCGAGTGGGGAAAATAGAGACAGGTTGGTAAGGGGTACCAACTTTCAGCTGTAAGATGAATAAGGTCTGAGGATCCAATGTAAAATATGGTGACTATAGTTGACAGCATTATACTGTATAATTGAAATTTGCTAAAAGAGGGGCACCTGGCTGGCTGATTTGGTAGAACATGTGACTCTTTAACTTGGGGTTCTAGGTCTGAGCCTACAATGGATGTAAAGATTACTTAAATGAATAAAACTTAAAAAAATTTGCTGAGAGAGTAGAACGTGAATGTTCTCATACACACGAAAGTAAATATGTAAACTGGTGGATATCTTAACTAGACGATGGGAATCCTCTCACAATGTATGTATCAGATCACAAGATATATACACTTTAAATATCTTACAATTTCAATTATACCTCAATGACTGAAAAAATACTAATGAAAAATTGACACTTTTCACACTAAATATTCTAAAGCAAGTGTATATTTTATACTTACAGCACATCTTAATTTGGATACTACATTTTTATTTGCAGTTGAAAAGTTTAGGGTTGAAGAAGTGGATTCACATTCCTAAATTGTTCCAAACATAATTAAAAGTATGCCAAAAACTGAATTGAGTATAATTTTTTAAAAATCTGAATAAATTAAACAAAAAAATTTAGTAACTGAATTGTACTATCTGCATTTCAAGTACTCAATAGCCATATATGACTAGTAGCTACTGTATGCAATAGTGCAGTTCTGTTGCTTAAGAGAGGGATATAGGCTGAAGATTCTTCAGTCTACAGATGGAATTTAACACCACAAGAATGAGTGATGTCACCCAGGAAGAGTATGCAGAAGGAAAAGAGATAGATGCTGGGTTATGTCCAGGGGGCTGCCTCTCTCCATGCTACTTCTGAGACTTCAGCCATGGCTTGGAATGGTTCATTGTCTTAGATTTGGGCATTAGATGAAGATCCTAGGGCATGTTTGCAAATGGGGCCACTGAGATTGCCATTGAGAGGTAGATATCCTTTTGCTTGAATACAAGAGTATTTACATATTTGCTGAGCCCTCCTTATTCCTTGGAGATTTGGGTTAACTTGCCATAAACTCCATCTCTTGGTCTGCAAAGGCCAGTGCTCTCCTGACATTCCTTTAGCTACACCATCTCCTTTAGTCTACAGGGTGGGTGTGGTCTCTGAATCACTTCAAGTCATCTGATCTGGAAACCCAGATCCTACACTGCTTTCTACAAAAACTCCTCTCATACCAAGTATTGTTGAATTTGGGCACCTTAGTGCCGGCTGGTGTCAATGACAAAGTAGACAGCTGTTAATGATTTATTTGGTTTCTCTCTGTCCCCTAACCCTTCCTTTCTTTTGCATTGCTCTCTTCTTCCTTGCTCAGGGACAAACACATTGCCTGGTTTTCCTGTAACAGTTTAGTAGCTTAAATTGGTTCTCAGTGTCTTTCCCTAAATCCTAAGTGTCTTATCAGACCTTTTCATCCAAAACAAACATAACAATAGCTTTCTTAAAAAGAATTTAGGTGAATCAAATGATCTCCCCCTCATTACAGTTGTTTTCTGAACTGAGCCTTTTATTCTTCATCTCATCTTGTATCATGGCTCATCATTATGTTCCCTCCAGTGCCTGCTCACAGAAAGTGGTCAGTTTATATTTGTTTAATAACTGCCCTTGTTTCCTACTTCCCATAAAACCTCTCTTCCAGAGGGAAGTTGAACTAATTTCTCCTTTGCTCATTTCATCCAGGCCACAGACAAAACCACAGCTCATTTGGTGGCTGAATCTTACTGAAAGCTTCCTTTCCTCTTGATGCAGCCAGTTTATTTAATCACATGGCAGTGTTGGCTTGAGAGTAGCAGGAGTTGTTGGAACAGTGATTGCTTACCATTGGAGAATAAGGGCCTTGCCTGCAGGATTTAGCATGCTGTGGTCCAGGAAATTGAATTTTCAAGTCTACAGTCTTGCAATGAGTGTGGTCAAGATGGGAATACTGGCTGATTTTGAGCACTATCAGGAAACAAACAATTTGATTATTTGGGATGCATACTGAAGACTGAGAAAGAGAATAAAAATTTGTATATCTTTATTTTTTTATTTGTTTAAAACTTTTATTTATTTTTGAGAGACAGAGAGAGGACAGAGCACATGTGGGAGAATGGCAGAGACAGAGGGAGACACAGGATCCAATGTGGGCTCCAGGCTTTGAGCCGTCAGCACAGAGCCCAATGCAGGGCTCGAACCCATGAACTGTGAGGTCATGACCTGAGCTGAAATCGGATGCTTAGCTGACTGAGCCACCCAGGTACACCCAAAATTTGTGTAGCTTTAAAGGGTAAAAATCAGAGAAATGCCAGTGGCCTGTGATGTCACCCTACAGGCAAAGCAAGGTGGAAGTTTGAGTTGCCAAAAAATTACTTTCTTCATTCATTTATTCATCCATTCACTCATTCATTCACTGGGCAATTCCAGGTTAGCATTTACTGAGTGATTGATATGTATCAGGCACTATTATAAGCACTTTACTTACATCAACTTATTTAATCCTCCAAATAACCCTATTAATTGGCACTATAAGAAGTTAAATTGCTCAAGCTTGTATAGTTAGTAAAATGAGGGAGCCAGAATTTGAGCTAGGATGTCTGATTCCAGTATCTTTTTTATTTTACCACTAGATAGGTTTTGATTTTACCACTAGATAGATAGGTGTACAAGACTGAGTTCCTGTTCCCAGGGACTTTACATTGTAGTAGTTGAGACAACCAATAAACATGTAAGTAAAAATTAAACAGGAAATTGTATTTCAGATAATGAAGAAGGGTAGTATGATGAGATTAACTGGGAAAGCAGTGTGACCACTTTAGCTAGATGGGAAGGCATTGTCACTTAGAAAAGACATTTGAGGCAACATGCAAATGATGATGGGAAGCTAGATACCTGAAGATCTGGAAGGAGAGTGTTTCAGTCAGAAGAAATAGCTAAAACAAGTTCTTATTGTGCTTTTAGTAAAACTGTTGATGCCCTGCGTAGGTCCCCTTCCCTGGGCTAAGGGACCATTGCCTAGCTACTGTGAACATTGGCTGCTATTTTCTCACAACAGCAGTTACTCTCAGTTGAAAGAAAATGCCTGAGATTATGTCTTTACTTGGGATTGGGCCATAGCCAATGGCTGATTAAAAAAAATTTTTTTTGATGTGTCTTTATTTTTGAGAGAGAGACAGAGCATGAGTCAGGAAGGGGCAGAGAGAGAGGGAGACACAGAATCCGAAGCAGGCTCTAGGCTCTGAGCTGTCAGCACAGAGCATGACATGGGGCTTGAACCCATGACCTGCGAGATCATGACCTGAGCTGAAGTCAGATGCTAAACCGATTGAGCCACCCAGGCGCCCCAGCCAATGGCTATTGATAGCGTAGTATAAGATGCTGGCCTCTTTCCTCAAGTGGGGCTATGGGATCATCAGGCTGAGCCTAGTGGAGTCTTCAGTGGAGATCACATGTTTGATTGGCTTCCTCCCATTCCATGTTCTGCTTTCTTCACTCTCTTGCAGTTTTGTCCTGAGATCCTTCCCTCAATAAACCACATGCACAAGAATCCTTATCACAGACTATGCTACTAAGAATCACAACCTAAGACAATGGGAAGCAGTCTGGTGTTGTGGAAGGACAGCAAAAGAGACGAGTATGGTGGAAGCATAGTGACCAAGGGAGAGAGTGTCAGGACATGAATACACAGGGGAAAAAGGAACAACTGAAGGAAAACTATACAGCGTAGATAAAAAGCTTAGATTTCATTCAAAGGGCAATGGGAAGCCTTTGGAAGGTAAGCTGGGTGCTAAATGCTCTCTTCAGTTGCAGTACGGAGAATGAATTCTGGGGTTAAGATCAGGCAGGGGCCTGGCTGGCCATCACTTGTAATGATTCTAGCTAAGAAATGATAGTGTCTTGAATTTAAAAAGGTAGTGGTGAAGAAGGTGAGTAGGGACTGGATATCTGAGATATTCCAGAAGTAGAGTTAGGACTTCCTGTTTAATTGGGTATGGCAGAGTTAAGAAATCTAGGTTTAGCAGTCAGGCAAATGGCTAAATGTGGTGGGAATAGTACTTGCTTTATCTTAAACCCTGGGAATTTTACAATGGGTTGTCTATTCTTAATTTCAGCTTCCTCATTGGTGGATGAATCTGAAAGCAGACACATTTTTAAATTAAAATGATACACAGTGGTCATTAGGGGAAAGTAATGGAATTATTCAATTGTGTTTTTCTCCATGACGGCTTCCCTTTAATTGTTCCTAACTAAGGATGTTTACTCCTTGCTCCTCCTATTTCTTTAGCCGTTATGGTGTGGTTCTGATCAGATACCTCTTTTAAGATGGGAGGATCAATTCCATAGCTCCCTGCTTTCTTCTGGGCAGCCCACTTTGTTCATGGCTTACTGCCACAGCAATCGCCTTGATTAAGCAAAGGTCAATGAGCTACACAGCACCAGGGAGGACAGAACTTCATTCCCTACTTGCTCTCAGTTCCAAGCAGATATGAGTGGGAAAGAAAGTGTAGAGTGACTGTTTACATGAGAATGATTACCTTTCCCTTCAGAGAACCTCCTGGAATATGGAATAGATTAGGATACTCAGAAGCTGTGAATGCTACAGATCATGCCCAGAGGAGTGGTGAACATCCCAAGGGCCCAGGCCTCCCTGATTTTAGGGAGAGGCCTGGAATTAGCAGGAGGCCCTTGATGAGGAGTCTAGGCTCCTGGTGGAGGAAAGGAGCTTTTCTTCATTCTCCTTTGTTCAAAAGAGAGCCTGTTCCCCTCCCCACCCCCACCGGTAGGAGAGTGAGACACATGCATAGCCAAAAATTTATTAACTCTTCTTAACTTTCTTAACCCAGGGAGAGAAATGTTAGTATCAGTGTCTTCTAGGAGAGTATCATTCAGAAAGTTCCTTGGGATTTGAGGATGCCATAATTAGGAATGCAGATCTAGGTACACACATTAAAAAGAAAAGTGAGTCTTAATCATAAGTACTTAACAGGCCCACAAATAATTGGAGGGACAGAGTCCACATGGATCTTTTAATTGATGGAAGTAAAGCATTTACAGTATGAACAATAAGTGGAAAAGAGGTCACAGCTTTTCCTGATTCACTGTGTCCAAGCCACACGCCCCCATCACTTCCTGCTTCATGCAATGCCATTGTGCCTTGACTTGTAGCCAAATAAGTACTTAATTTTCTATCTCTAGGTGTGCAAGCAATATTTGCCTAATTTTTGGCAATGTCTCTATCTGTTATGAGTGTCTTGCACAGTGTAAACTTCAGGAGGACCAAGAAGCAACATTTAGTGCCAAGCACAGAAGCAGGTACAACTTTACTGCTTTGAGTCCAGATCTAGTCTTTTTGGCCTGGTTCCCTATCTCATAATCTTCCTCCAGCCAGGTAAAATCACCCTTTCCTTCTACCTGCAGGCCTGCTGGGTCTCAGTCTGCCACTAGTTCCTGTACCCAGGAAGAATCATATAAAAATCTTCCTCAGAGTTATGCAAAATGGTTCCTTTGTCACATGGATTCTGTTTTAGTTAACCAGACCTTGAGGAGCCAGTGAGCCACACTTAGAAGGATGTCAGGCAAGTGGCTGGAGGTGTTTAGTAGGTGTTGGAGATGTGGCCTAGAATTTAGGAGTGAGGCAGAAATAGGGGCATACCATTGGGAAATACATAGTGAGGATGGAAGCCAATGAGAATCATTATGGGATAAATATAGACTGTGCAGTGAACAGAATAGGCCAACACTGGTATTTTTGAGAATAATATCTATTAAGTGATGGACAAAGAATAGTGCAAAAACACAAGAACACTTCAAATTAGTGGCAGGAAAAGTTGGAGGCAAAACAACATTATAGAAACCAAAGAAGAGAAAGGTTCATCTTGAGAGGCAAGAGTGCTACTGGGAATGCAAGCAGAGGGGCAGTGAACTGAAGCCTTGGATTTTGTTGGATCTTTGAGAAGACAATTTAAAAATATAGAAAAGAGGAAGAACTAAGATGCATGAGACTGAGGAACAGGCCCCCCTTTTATGTGGTGCCTTCTAACTTTTGTGCTTGATGATATTCTGACAATATCGTGTTTTATTGAGTAATAAAAAGAAGAAGCAGAAGACTAGGGGGGAGACTGGTAGAAAATGGTAAGGCTAGAGATTGGAATGTGGATCTAGAGTGGGTGTTTTTGGTATTTGTGTGTTTGTTTCTTTGTGCGTGAGAAGGTTTGAACATGTGTTGAGGAATTGGGCAAATAGCCATTGGAGAGGCAAAAACAGATCATAGTCATGGGAAGGAGGCCCCAGCTTGATAGGAGGCAGGTGAAGGGGTTAACCTGTCTATGTGGCAGGGAAAGTTCCTCCAAGATGGGCGGGAAGGAAAAAAGTTTGGGTGATGATCCAAAGAAAACTTAAGGAGTTTGGGAGGAAACTTGTGGGAGTTCTCATCAGATGTTCTCAATTTTCCCAGGGAAGTAGGTGGAGAGGTCATCTTTAAGAGTAAAGGGGCAGGGGAGGAAATAGTCCTGGAGGAGAATGAAGGCAGTGGGGAAGACTGTGGTGGTGCATTCCATGGCAGGGAGAACACCATGGGTGATATAAAGGGTTATAGCCAGGCATGAAGCCCAGCTACCAAGGTCTATCTTCTCTGCTTATTCTGTTTCTGCCCCCTTTGGCTCTGATACTGACAAGGACCAGGAAAGCCTTTACTTGCTCAGAGATTTATTGAATTGGGGGAGATAGTAAAGGGGAAAAGCTTTGAATTGCTTTAAAATAGCCAGGAAGACTTTATGGAGGAGGAGAAAATTTACAAGAGTTTGATCTGAGAACATAGAGAAAGTTGGAGGAATAATAATAAGTGATCAGATGGCCCTCTCTGGAAACATATCCTTTGGTTTTTTGGGGAGAAAGGAGGAGAAGCAATTATTTCTCAGTGGGTTACCCAAGTTCCTCTTGTTCCTTCATAGTTTCACTGCCAGAAGTTGGTTTGTAACCCATTTTAGCCACATTACCACATCTTACCTCTGATAAATGATGGATTGGGGATTTTTCAGGTTATGTGTGTTTTTTAACCATCAGAATTATGATTGATGGAATATTTTCATAGCAATAAGAATACTTTAATGCTGTCTCCAAGCCAGGAATAAAAGTTTTATTTAAAGTCTTTTAAATACATTCTTATCCATGATCTTGACCTTCAGTTTGTAGAGACTTCCTTATTTTTTTTTCCAGTTTTAGTGGAGAATGTCTCAGTCTGGAAATCCAATGGACATACCTTCCTCAAATTACACACTGAAAATAATGGTCTCCATAGATAGATGAATGTGGTTCTGTACCTCTTAGTTTGTTAACTTGAATCTGCTGCAGAGAAGCCTCAAGGTGGAGTAGTCAAAAATAACTAGTGATGTTTAATTTGCCGATAACTAAACTGAAATAATTAAAACTGGTTATATAATTTGCAGGTCCAAGTGCAAAATGAAAATGTGGGGTCTTTGTTTAAAAATTATTGAGAATTTCAAGATGGCAGCAGTGGAGAATTAAACCAAGTGTGCTTCTTGTAAGCATGGGGCCCTGTGTCACTGCATGAGTCACATGCCATGATGCTTGTCCTGGAGACAATCCAAAAGCAGTAACACAAGTTTCAGAGACCTCACCAACTTTCCCCATCTCATGCCACTCACTACTGAGCGTTAGTTTTGAATATTTGGTATAAACCCTGAGCTATGTTTTCCTTTAACTCTCTCTTTTTGTGTAAAAATTGGATGAGGCCAACACATGACTTTTAGGATCTGCTGCCCTGTGACCACCCTGGGGACCTAGATAGGGAGCTGGGAATAGGATAGTTTGGTGTACAGAGCTGGGTGCAGGTCAACTTGGGAGGCATATTCCAGAATGGGGTCACATGTTGACTCCTAAGTAATTTTAGTTTTCTTCCAGAAGTGACTTTTTTTTCAGAATTTCCTATGAAGTATTATCCTCTTGTTTCTCTGACAACAGAAATTTGGCAACCAAAGCAGGCTGTTTAAGTTAGGACGGTCTTGCCAGAGAAAAAGAACCCATTTTGCCATTGGGCATAAGGTTCCAACTGGGAGTAAGTATATGTCCAATTTGTGATCTTTTTCACAGTAGAAATCCCTTGCACTTCTCTTCTTTCTGATGGAGAATATTTTAAGCCCTGACTATAAAGTTTTGACCTCAGTGATGAACAGCCTGATAAATCTCATCTAACATAAGAGGTTTGGAGTGGGGGAAGAACTCTCCATCCATGAGAGTTTTTGTAGTTGCCCTAGGAAATATATCAGGGGTGTCCCATCAGAGTGATAATGAAGTGGCAGAGATTTGAGATGGGTTAGAAACTGAGAAGCCTGCTAAAAATTAGATGCAAACAACTATGCAAGTTCAGAATCAGTAGGTCAGAAGCCAAAGAAAGGAAAGAGAATTGGCAGGGAAAGGCAACTCAATCCTTGGAGGGTATAAGAGAGGTGCTGGAAGGTTCAGGCAAACAGCATCTGGGGTGTGTGATAGGAACAGGGAAGGGAGGACATGGAGGAGGACAGAGTGAAAGGGCTAGCCCTGTAAATGCTTTGATTACCAAGGCAACTTGTTCAACATTTCCTTATATTTCCTCTAAAGTATGTGGAGTCCAGTTGGCAAGCAGAGGTGGTAACTGTTGGCTAAAATGGGAATGGTGGGAGGCAGAGCTAGAGGAGGTTCTGTAGAAAAGAGCATAAAAACACATAACTATGTAGTCCTTTTGCTCTGAAGAGGAAATCTTTGCATTTTCTATTTTGGGCCTGATAAAAACACTTTTCAGGAGCAAAGACCATTTATTCTGTTTTTGTCCTTTTATTCTATAGCATATAAAAGCATTATCATGCTCTCCTTCTCCACCCCTTATTTTATTAAGGGGCATAATTTTATTATGGAGGCATAATATGAATACAATAAAATACACAAATTTGAAGACTAAGCTTGATGAATTTCTATGTGTATATACCTATATAACCACCATGTGGATCAAGGTGGAGAACATTTCTATTCCTCCAGAAACTTCATTGGAACCCCATTCCTCGTCAATACCTACCCCTCTCAAAAAATTAGAGGGAGCCCCTGTTCTGACCCCTATCCCTATGTAGTAGTTCTGATTTCCTTGAACTTCATTTAGGTGGACTCAGAATGTCCTCTTTTTGCCTGACTTATTCTGTTCATCATTATGTCTGGAAATTCGTCTGTGTTATTGTGGGTAGCAGTAGTTCATTCTTTTGCATTGCTGAGTAGTATTCCCTTGTATAACTTTTCCAAGATTTCTCTATTTGTTCTCCTGCTGATGGGCATTTATATTGTTTCCATTTTGGGGGTATATGAATAAAATCAGTAAGAACTTTCTTTTATGTCTGTGTGAGTGTGTGTTTGTATGTGTGTGTGTGTGTGTGTGTATGTTGTCATGTCTCTTGATGCCCTCCTTTTTTTTTTTTTTTAAATTTATATATTTATTTTGGGAGATGTAGGGGAAGGAAGAGAGAGGGGTAGAGAGAATTCCAAGCAGACTCCTTGCTGACAGCACATAGACTGACACAGGGCTCAATCTCACAAATTGTGAGATCCATGACCTGAGCTGAAATCAAGTCACACACTTAACTGACTGAGCCACCCAGGCACTCTTTGATGCCCTTTTTTTTAAACACTTTTTTTTTAAATTGGCATCCAGAGCATGATTCTGTCTTTATCCTCTTCCTATTTCATGGAATTCTTCTGATGGCCTCTGCTGTTTTCTCTTTACTTCCTCAACTTCTAAATGTTGGGCTTTCCTACCCGACCAGTTTAGGTCTTGGCCCTCTTCATCTAGACTCACATACTGGCAAGTCTCCTTCCGTCTCATGACTTTACCATCTATGTCCTCATAATGCTCAAACTTATATCTTTAAACTGAGATCTCTAACCTAAACTCCATACATGCATTATTCAAATGTGGGGTTTTTTTTTGTTTTTCTTTTCTTTTCTTTTAGTATCCCTACTTGTATATTTAATGGACATCTCAAACTTTATAGGACAAAAACTGGCTTCCCTCATGATCTGTTCTACCCCTGGTCTTCCTCATCTCAGTTGTGGAAAATCTATTCTCTCAAGGGCTGAAGTTAAAATATGGGAGCAATCATTGATTCTTCTGTTTTTCTCCTACCTTATGTCCAATTCACCAGAAAATTCCACGGAAGCTACCCTCAAATTATATCTCAAATCCAACCATTTCACCACGTCCACTGCCATCTCCCAAGACTGATACCTTGCTTCAGCCATTGTCCCATTATAGTCTTTTCTTCTCAAAGAAGCCAGGATGATCCGTTTCAAAGCATAAACCAGACCATGTCATTATCTACTTGAAATCCTTCAAAGGCATCTCATCTTACCTGATAGTGAAAGCCAAATCTCTTACTATGTCTTATAAGGTCCTATCTGTTTCTGACCCTCTCCTTTATGCTTTCTCTTACCACAATTTCCCCCTTGCCCACTCTGCTCCACCTACATTGGTTTCTTTCCCATTCTATGAACAAGCCAAGCAAATTCCCACCTTGAGAACTTTGCCCTTGCTCTTTGTTCTCCCTGAATGATATTCCCCCAGATACTTGCATAGATTACTCCTTTCCCTCATATAGAGTCTATCAAATATAATTTGATTATGGAAGATTCCTCTGATAACCTTCTTTAAAGCTGTAACTCCTCCTCACTCCATGCCATATTGGAAGGGTGTATGTTGACTTGTTTATTTGTTTATGTCATGTCTTTTATAAAGAGTTCCTTAGAAAGAGTTATCATTTATCTGTAAAAACAAATAATTTAAAGAAGGATACTTTTCTATCAAATTAAGTTATAATTTCAAGGAGATTACATTTATTTTTATCTGACACAATGCTCAGTCTATTGATGTTAATGCTTTTTGATTGAATTTGTGGGTTTTGTTGAATCATAGACAAAACTAATACCTTAATCAAAACAGCTGTGGAAAGTTGGTGATGTTACTAAAGGGTGTTTTTTTTTTTTTTTTTTTTTACCATATACTTGTCATATAATCTTGGGAAAGTGGGTTGCTGACCCTTTCTGAGTCTCAGTTTCCACATATGTAAAGTAAGGGGCATAATTTTTAAATATTTTCCTTAAAGATGGATTCAGCATGAATCAAAAACTTAAAGCAGACTATCTAGCATTTGGAGATACAGACACCTTTTTGGAGAACATTTATTTAGATGTTACATAAAAGCATATATAAACTGTAAGATGTAGTACAAAGTATGATTTTAAAGTATTAAGGTATTGAGTAATTGTAACGTTGAACATCTCTATCTGTGGATGTCTCTGTTTATACATGGGCTTTACTCAGTCATTCTAATAGTGTATGTCTGGGTGCAATGTAGTTATTACATGAAGTCTCCACTTTTCTGGAACCTTCTTTTACATGCCTCTGTTCTTCGCAAAGTGATTGTTAACTTCCAGGTGGCCTCCCATTCTGACTCCGGCAATGGGCCAATTTCTTGATTCTATCTCACAGTGTAACTTCCAAAGTAAATGTCTATTAAGCCTTTGTGTAAACATTCCAGGCCTGTAGCAAAATCAACTGAACATAAATCACCCAAGGAAAGGGGTGTAGGAGAATGTGTAAGTTTGAAAAATGAAATAATACAGTGCAGTTTCATTGTGGATCTCTGGCCTCAGTTACCTCCACTAAGACTTTCTCTGGTCTACATCACCATTCATTCTCAGAGGTGGTAGTTTTCAGTTACTCCAGTGGGCTCTGCCCAAATATAGAGAAAGTAGGTTCTTCATATATAAAGATGTAAAGATGCCTATTTACAAATGTGCTAAACTGGTGTTCTAAAATTTTTTTTATAATGTTTATTCATTTTTGAGACACACAGAGAGACAGAGTGTGAGCAGGGAAGGGGCAGAGAGAGAGAGGGAGACATCTGAAGTGGGCTCCAGGCTCTGAGCTGTCATCACAGAGCCTGATGTGAGGCTCGAACCCACAAAATGTGAGAATATGACCTGAGCTGAAGACAGATGCTCAACTGACTGAGCCACCCAAGCACCCCTAAACTGGTGTTCTAAATAAAAACTAGATTCTGCCATCTCCTCATCACTAACTCTATTTTGTTCTTGTTCAGAGGGTTGGCTGGAAATCAAAGAGAGTGGTTGTGATAAGTTTGGTTGTTTTGCTTTGTTATTCCTTCCTTCTTTAGAAATGGATGGTGGATGAAAGTTCTTGATTTTACAAATTGATTTTGAATTTTTTTTCCTTTGAAAAGAAGGGTAATAAGATGAAATGAAACCTCTGCCTGGAGGGATTAAAGGGGAATAAAGGGCAGGTATTTGACAAAAGGAACTTGGTTTGAGTCCTGCCTTGAGGGGCTCAGGTGTGAATTATGTCTTTCAAGTGTTAGCTTGTCACCTTGACAATAGTTGCTCCAAACTTTACTTTTCCTAATAATATGACCCAAGAAGCATATATGTGAAGTTACTCCTATGGAGAGGGGTCACCCCATTTGAAGATAGACATTTTCAAATAGGTTTTCAGATTTTCAGAGTAGAGCATTTCACCTCAGAGTATGCTTTCTTTCCCACATATCTAGCAAGATCTAAAGCAAATGTCATGGTGTTTTAAAATGCCTTTTATTTTAGTAATTAAAATATGTTGTCAACCTTACTCTTTCTTCCTATTAGAAACCAATGTAGAAGAAAAGAGCTCACCAAAAGGGATTTTTGCTATGCTATGCTATTTTTGCTATGTAGGGATGTCATAACACTTGATAAGCTTTGGAAAGACCTGGAAAGATCATACAGTATCCTTCTCTAGAAGGTAATTCAGAATATGTTCTCCTTGGCTGGGGTTTTTGATTCTGTCTGAATGCACAAGATGGTCAAAGAACTTGAACACTTGCATTGTATCCTTTAGTCATTGATGTCATTGCCCTCTCATATTCCTTTGGCCACACCAGGAGGTCACTTACAGATGGCTTTAGTATATGCTGATGTCTTTCTACATCTTTAAGCCTGAATGCAACTGGTCCTGCAAGTCTGCCCCTCCTACACATGGAGCTGGCTGGAAGTCTTTGCTATGTGATCACTACCCCAAAGTTGCCCTCAACAATGAGGGATGGAATTGGTGGATAAATTCCTCAGCTGCCTCCGCCCTCAGAGGGACAATTCTACAGTATGTGGTGTGTTCTTTGAAATCACTTAGATGGTCCCCAGTGGAATTGTACTAGTTGCCCACAGTGGTAACCTGTTTGAGAATACACCCTTTATTGTTTCCTTTCTTTCCCTGTCTCTACTGATATACTTCATCTCCTATGTAAACTACTTGTACCCAAATATTTGTCTCAAGATCTACTTCTGAGAAAATCCAAACCAAGGCAATATCTGACCTCCTCATTTAGGGCATTGGTTTGACTAGGCATGGAATCTTTCAAGCCTTTATTTCTTCAGTTACAACAGTTTAGTAATGATGATGATGATAATAATTATAATTATTTAACACTCACTATGTACCAGGCATAGTTCCAAATACATACATATATATGTATGTATGTATATATAATGTGTGTGTGTGTGTGTGTGTGTATAAAACTTAACTCTATGATGTGTGTATCATGATTATTCACATTTTACAGATAAGAGTGTAGAAGCATGGGAAGGGGCAGGTGATTTGCTCAGCTGTCACAAAGCCAGTAAGTTTTCTAGCTGGGATTCAAACTCAGGCATCCGCAACTAGCATTCCTAACTACTAAAGCCATCCTGCCTACTCCTTTGAGAACTAAATAAAATAATGGACATGAGGGTTACTAAAAAAAGAATTCTGTATAAATGAGAAGGATGATTGTAACTAAAACCTTCCTAACCTTATCTTTTTACAACTCCTGCATGTTGAGAGGATTTTTAGCAAAAATAGAGGCTATCTCCACATTCACACCAGTCACTGAAAGCTGTTTACAAACAAAGTGGCTTGATGAACTCAATCTAAAAGAATATTAGATTCCATTTCCTAAGTACTGTTGTTTTTCTACAGCAATCATCATGAAGAAGTCTATTGTCAAGATTAAGGAGGTTTCATTGCAATGGATTGTAAGAGCACTGGAGCAGCTGATACGCTGAGGTGCCATTAAAAATTCTATCACCACTGAAGGATACTCTCGCTGCAGGCAAGATTGCTTTGTGTGTGTGTTCCAATTTAGGTGCCAAAAATGCTAACAGTTGAAGAAAAGAGAGGAGAAGGTAGAGTCACTTCCTCTGTATGTTTTTGCTGGGTTAGAAGGGAGACAGAAAAACAGCAGGAAATGCTCATTTCTTCTCTTGGGATCTTTTAAGGACTTCCCACCTGAACAGGATGGTTAAGCTTTGCTTTGGTAAAGGATGACTTGCTGTTGAAAAGTCTTGCAGTGAAATACAAGTCCAGTTCTGTACAGCTCTTGAGTAGCTCCTGGGTTCAGTGTTGGGGGGAAGGGATAGAGAAGGTCTGGGAACAGGTGTGGCTGCAGCTTATGGCTGAAAGCTTCACTGCTAGGGCAGCTCTGGCATGAGTAGTTCAGAACTCTGACCAAAGCAGAAGCAAAAATACATCCTGTTTCTTCTTGACTGTCTTCAAGTAGGCTGTTTCTAGAGGGGCATAGAGGTAGTCATGATGTGGCAGGCAACATAGAAGGCCTGGGAAAACTGTGTAGGTGTTGCAAAGGCACAAAGATGGGGAAAATAAATCCAGGATGCTGAAACTTTCCACAGCTCTCAATATATAAGTCATGGGTACAGTCAATGATGGAGTTGACTTTGGTTCACTTGGTGCTTTAGTTAACTGTCTCCGGACTTGCATACTGCCACCCATCCAAGGCAGATGGGGAAATAAACACCATTAGCACGTTGATAAGTGTTTGTTTTCCTTTGGCATTAGGACTAAAAAAATAAAGTGGGGAGGGTATTAGGCCTTGGAGTAAGCCTTTAAAATGTTTCCCCTTTTGGTTCTTTTATGATTGTCTATTTATAACAGCAACAATCACAACAGAGAAAAAAAGACTTCAGTCACCCATGGGACACATTTTGATAAAATTACATTTAAGGACTTTTTATTTATGAGCAAGAAGCATTATCTTTTATTATGTCTTTAAACCAGTGAGGGGAAGTTGTGTATAAACCAAGGTGTTGCTGTGGCCTGTTGTCTTTTTTGAATCCCTGGAAAGGATCACCAAGAAGGATGCTCTAGATAACACTGTCTGCCAGGCAGTTTGCACTAGAGGAAAGAGGCCTTTCTGAAGTCCATTAAAGATGATTCATTACTATTGGTCATAAACATGTTGTGTTTTATTACTTAAATGCATAAATCATACATTGACAGGTAGTTGTATGTGAACACTATTTTAGACCCTGGGAGGACTAGAGAGGTACAAGATGTGATTATTATTCCCAAGGAAAGTCCAAGTTAATTAGGGAGGCAAGACTATCATGTGTGCAGTAGTTGAAAAACTACACAAAAGCAAGTGATTAAACAGTGAGTTATGAAATGCAGGCTGCAAATGTTGTGATTCTCTTAGTTGTGACACTAGAGGTATCATGGAAGGTG
>JAQQST010000612.1:0-16687 GCA_028646485.1 Cryptoprocta ferox
ATGTGCGTTTGTGTGTGTGTGTGTGTGTGTGTGTGTGTGTGTGTGTGTGTAGGGCAGCTGGTCCCTCCTTGGCCCTCCCACTTTGCCTTGTCCGTCTTTAGTATGGTGGGTGGTCATCAGCAAAGCAGAGGGTCCCTTCTCCTCATAACGATCCGGGATGTGTTGTGCTCCCCCTGGAGCACTCCTGCCCTCTCCTCAGGTGATCTTCTTAGATTGGTCTCCCCCCGAGCTTGAAGCCTCTCCCTTCTTTCCAAGAAGTGTCCTCTCCAGATGTCCGCCTGGAGAGAAGCAGCGGGGGACAAAGCCCAACGTGTCTGGTGGTTTTGATGACGTTTTGGGGTGATGGGGAGTGGTTCAGAGCCATCAACACAAAAAGAATTCTTGCAGACGTCTTTGGTGCAAAAAGGTCCTTTTATGAAAGCATGGGGACAGGACTCATGGGCAGAAAGAGCTGCACTAGGGTTGTGACAAGTAACTGATTAGAGATGCCCTCAGGTTGGGAGGGGGTCAGGGACAGTGTAAGTTTCTAAGGAATTTTGGAAGCAAGGTTTCCAAGATCTTGAGGGGCCAGATGCTGTTAGGAAAACGCCCTTATTACCATTTAGTAGAACCTCAGTCATGAGACTCCTCAGATGTATATCAGGGGCCATATGCTTGGAGTATGATTGCCAGAACATATCTTGCGGGAGTTGAGATAAAGGAAGTTTCCAAAGGAATTTTTATATGTTATAGCAGACTTACAGGATCCTGGGGGGTCAGGATAATGTTAAGCCATGATTCCCTTTTGCCCCCAGCAAAGTGTCATCATCCAGGCAGCTAAGCTCCTAGAGGGAGGTCACTCTGCTGGCCTCAAGGACTTGTGAGTTGGCTGTAGGGAGTAAGGGAATTTAATTTCTTGTTTGCCTTAGTTTCCCACATCACCATGGGCAGCACTTAAACCCCCTTCCATCTTGATGAGGGTGATATTAGGGCTCCAGGAGACAGAGTCTATAGGTTTCTGGAGATTAGGCTATGGAGATTGCTTTTTTTTTTGAAATTTACTAAGATATTTATAAACTGATGAAGAGCCATGTCCTGCATGACTGTGATCTCTAAAAGTCAACCATTTGTTTTCTTTCCTTTCCCCTGTCCTTGGGCAGCCAGGAGTGTCCAAGGACTATCACACACATCTCACCTTGGGACGGGGGAGGTTGGCGTGTGCTAGCTTTTACTTTGCCCTTAGCCTGCCTTATACTCCCTCATCACCTACTACCCAAAGCAAGCTACAGATTTAATGCACTCCCTATCAAAATACCCACAGCATTTTTCACAGAACTAAAATAACTCCCAAAGTTGTATAGAACTATAAAACACTCCAAAAAGCCAAAGCAATTTTGAAAAAGAAGAACAAAACTGGAAGTATTCCTAAAAAATACAAAAACACTAATTCAGAGGGATACATACACCCCTATGTTAATAGCGGCATTATTTGCAGTAGCCAAATTATGGAAGCAGCCCAAGTGTCCATCGATAGATAAATGGATAAAGATCGTGTGTGTGTGTGTATTAGCCATAAAAAAGAATGAAATTATGCCATTTGCAGCAACATGGATGGTGCTAGAGAATATAATGCTAAGTGAAATAAGTCATTCAGAGAAAGGCAAATACCATAGGATTTCATTCATATACAGAATTTAAGAAACAAAACAAAGAAAAAAAGAGAAAAACCAAAAAACACTCTCACCTATAGAGAACAAACTAGTGGTTGCCAGAGGGGAGGTGGGTGGGGGGATGGGTGAAATAACTAAAGGGAATTAAGAAGAGTACATTCATCTCGATGAGCACCAAGTAAGATATAGAATTGTTGAATCACTATGTTGTACGCCCGAAAGTAATATAACACTACTGTATGTTAACTATACTGGAATTAAAGTTTTTGTAAATGCAAGCATAACTTTTTTTTTAACCATTTATTCATTTTTGAGAGTAGTGAGACAGAGTATGAGTGGGTGAGGGACAGAGAGAGTGGGAGACACAGAATCAGAAGCAGTCTCCAGGCTCTGAGCTGTCAGCCCAGAGCCCGACGCGGGGCTCGAACTCACGGACCGTGAGATCATGCCCTGAGCTGAAGTCAGACGCTCAACCGACTGAGCCACCCAGGTGCCCCAAATGCAGGCATAACTTGTTTTCCCCCAAATTTAACTACTAATTGCCCATTGTTGACTGGAAGTCTCACTGATAATAGTCGATTAATATATATATTGTATGTATATGTATGTAATATATACCGGGTTCTTACAATACAGTGAGCTAGAAAAAAAATTTATTAAGAAAATCACAAGGAAAAGAAAATACATTTATAGCACTGCATGTATGTTTATTGAAAAAAAACCTCCACATGTGGCAGGCCTGGCGGCCAGGACCGGGAGGCCAGGGATGGCAGGCCTGCTGTCCATATGGCGATGTTCTGCAGCCTAGTGGCCTTGGCTGTGCCGGGGCAGCCGCCACGCAGGGGAGGCCACCAGAGGCAAGGGCGGCATTGGTACACAGCACAGCGGTCCATCTGCCTCCAGGTGTGCTACCAGCCTGGGGCCATTAGCAGCTGCAGCCACATGGGAACACACTTGGCCTCAGGGAGGATGTGGGCCCAGGCACCATCTCGGGGACGGGTCTGAGCCCTGCCCAACAGGCCGGAGGTGCCTTGGCACCTGGTGCAGCCCCTCAGTCTGATGCAAACCCCAGCCGGTCACTGCCCAAAGCCCTATGCACCGAGGACTCTAGAGGCCGGCTCCAGCGGTGGGTGTGCCTGGGAGCTGGGGGCTCCCTGCTGGCAGCTAGGCTTGCCCTCTGGGTACTTTCAGCCCCTTAAGGCCGGCTTCCTGCCCTCCAGCCTCTGATGCTGGACTTGGCAACCCAGTCAGCCCTGGCGGAGCCCGCAGCCCTGCCTGCTTCCTGGGCACCCCAGGGACTGTGGGCGGCCTTGGCGGGTCTCCCCGGGTACTCAGAGCGCAGCAGGTGCGACATTCAGTCGTGGAGAGCGGGATGGGCAGTTGTAAATAAACGGCTTGTGGAGTGCCTGGGTGGCTCAGTCGTTGAGCATACGACTTCGGCTCAGGTAATGATCTCGCGGTTTGTGGGTTCGAGCCCCGCGTCGGGCTCTGTGCTGACAGCTAGCTCAGAGTCTGGAGCCTGTCTTCAGATTCTGTGTCTCCCTCTCTCTCTGACCTTTCCTTGCTCGCGCTGTCTCTCTCTGTCTCTCAAAAATAAATTAAAAAAACATTAAGAAAATTAAAATAAATAAATAAATGGCTGTGGCTTTTGCTGTCAATTCGTTAAAAACAAGAAGAAAAACAAAACACGCGTATGAGCGGACCTGCACAGCTAAAACCCTGTTGAAGAGTCAAGTGTAGACCTCATTTTGCCTGTCTTCGAAATCTCCCGTGTTTATGTGCATTCCCTATAGGTACGTAATTAAATTTGTTTTCTCCTGTTCATCTGTTTCATGTCAAGTTAATTCTTAGACGAGCCAGAAACAAATTTTGAAAGGTAGAGAAAACTTTCTTCCCCAAGAGCTGAGGCCCCCTGTAATAAAAATAAACAAAAGTTTAATAACATGCATGCCTCCTGTATACACTGGAGGGACCCCCAAAACCTGAGTAACTCCCCAAAATGGTGCCAGCCACACTTCAGGTTACCATCTCCTGCTAACAGCAAAAGATGATGTTTGGGGAATTAGGGAAGCCAGTTTTGTGAGGTTTTCAGGCAAAGCATTGTAACCAGCATACAGTTGTTATGTAGATTTAAATTGGGGGCACCTGGGTGGCTCAGTCGGTTAAGCAGCCACCTTTGGCTCAGGTCATGATCTTGCGGTTCATGAGTTTGAGCCCTGTATCGGGCTTTGTGCTGACAGCTCAGAGCCTGGAGCCTGCTTCGGATTCTGTGTCTCCTTCTCTCTCTGCCCCTCCCCTGCTTACGCTCTTGTCTCTGTCTCTCTCTGTCAAAAATAAATTAAAACAAAACAAAACAAAAAATAATCAGCCTACAATAATCCTTATGCCAAAAAGGCATATTTTGGGGTGGCGAATTCTCGTCCCCTTTCGTACCCTAAATCCCCAGTTTGGCCATAGGAACCTCCTCCACTTTAGCCCATGACCAGGTCAGAGTAAGCCCACCCTCAGGACGCAGGTATGCTCTGCCGTGTTTTCCATTTAGGCCCACAAGTCTCGCAATGTCTAGCACCTGTCTAGAAGGGGAACCAGCCAGTTAGGCCAACCTCCTTCACCAGCGGCCATGTGCCTCAGACTCCAATGGTCATTTCCAATGTCCTGTGTTCACTCAGATCTGGCCACTACAGCTTGGCCAGGTTATTGGGACACAGGACAAGACCACGAGAAACACAGAGAATAACACGGCACAGAGAAATGCAATGGCAAACTGACGCCGAGGCATTTCACATTTGGAGTCCCAACCTAGATCGTTTTGCCAGTTGACCGTCCCACTGACTGGGTGTACCTCATATCCATTTCTTGATCGTCTCCAGAATCCTTCCCTTTCCTCGTCACCATTTGGTAGTGACTTAGAGGGAGTTTAGGGCTGGGCAAGGAAAGAGCTATGATGGTGAAGTGGAAAAAGCACACATGAGCCTCATTTGGACAGTGACTTGACAGGTTTATGTGCATGGCAAGTCCCTTTTAGCATGTGATCTCCCAAAGGCTAAGGCATGTGTATAGCAGGATTCTCGAACAGAGAGAGAGACGGGACACCGAGGCTTTCTTTGTCCAGGAAGCAACTTTATTCGTTGTGCTGACACAGGCTCAGTGGGTTCGGATCCAAAAAAACTGAGCCCCCAGGGACAGCAGGGTATATCCTTTTCTGCAATTTCTACATCTTTTCTCCTGTACCTGGTGACACATATAGTCTGTTTGGACACAGTCCAAATTACAGAGTTGTGTCAAGGCTCTGCATATATGTATAGGCATTGATTGGGCTAGGTTACCTTCCTTTGTTCTAAGGAGGCCTCCACCACAGTCCTTTGGGGGGGGGGGCTCTAGCTCTACTGCGGTCCCCTCTTTTATGCTCGGACCCTCTTATTTTGGGGTCAAAGGGCATCATCTTGGTTTAGATGTTCCTTTCGAACATTGCCTCAATGAGGCTTGAGACAGACCATATAACCAGGGGAGCGAGGCAAGGTAGGATCAAACAAGCTCCCCAAATCAAGGGAATAATATCTATGAGGGTTTTGAATCCCCCGAGAGTTGAAAACCATCCTCCAAATAACTCTCCAGGGTTCCAACCTTTCCAGGTCTGGACGGGACATGAGCAACCTTTCTCATTCGATCTTTGATCTCCTTTAGGACCTTTCCTTCACCAGCTATCTGTAGGCAGCAGTCGCTCAGATTAAACTTTCCACAAACTCCTCTCCCAGAAACAAGCAGGTAATCTTCTAAGGCCAAGCGATTTTGATAGATAGCATTGCGTACTTTGGTTTGCTGCTTGGCGACTACTTAAGAGCCCTGGCTGTTTCATTGGTTATAATTTCTACAACTGCTTGCAGCTTGATTATGCGGTTTAGCATGTAAATGGGAGTGCGGCAGCCCCAGGACCCATCCTCTGTCGAGGTTGACAGGGCCAATAATATTGGATTATACGCTCAGGAGGCCACTCATCATGTTTCCAATTGCCAATCTGTAGGGCACATCGTTTCCTGTGAGTCTCCCTGTCCCCATACCCTTGAACTCCCAAATGTTCCCCTCTGGCAAGTAGGAGCAGGAAAAATGATGGGCAAATACTTCCCAGCACACATGACTGTGACCAGCTTGGGGTAAGTACTGTATAGGCTGGTCTTCCACATATCTAGCATAGTCCACCTAGGGCCCGCCATTCTATGGCTGTGTCGACATTGTCCCAGGCCTCTCGGAGATAAAAGAAGTTAGACAAGGGGTGGGGATCTGGCTCAAGGTGACCCGGGGACCCCCACCATTGGGTTTCGCAGGTGGTTGAGTTATAAAATCTTTGGCCTAGACACATTAAGTTTCCAACAGGGATGGTGAACTTTCTTCCCCATTGGGCAAGACAGTTCTTCCCAATGATTGAGGTTTTGAGGAGCCAAACCCCAGTAAGTGGAACCGGGGTATTTTGTTCCATTAAGGCTCAAAGGGATCTAATTCCCTGGCCTCCCATGGCCATTGATCCCCCTTGTGGGTTCCCCGGCATACATAGCGTGAAGAGATTTTGAGAGTCTGGGCTATAATCTCTGCCAGGGCTAGAAACAAGTTCCTTGCAGTGACTGAAATGGGAGGGGTGCTGCTTCTTATGTCTTCATAGAAGGAGTGGAAGACTTGATGGGACATTGTTGGATGGGTGGCAGTGACCCTCTTGAAATATAGCAGAGTTCCTGGGTCTCTGCCTTGCCCATAGATGCGGATGCCAGTTCCGGTGCCCCATTGCCACTTGTAGTCTCCTGGGTTAATGATGGTGAAATTAACAGGATTACATACCTTTGATTGACAACCTGATGTAGCAGCCCCCTGCTGAAGGAGCGCTGTTGTGCCTTCTTTTTCCCAAGCATCCCATGAAACACAGCTCCAGCTGGGGCATAAAAACTCAGGTGTATAGGCATATAAACCGTTTTCCTAGCATATATATTTGTCATTGAGTTGGTATTCCTGCTCCCAATCTAAGCCTCCCCATGGGATATGAAGAGCCCTTGGGCCCTCTATGACACGTGCCTGCTTCTTTTTTTGTATGACAGATGCCTCTGAGCCAATACCTATAACCGCACATATGTCAAATGGCATTGACCCCTGTCATTTTGTGTTAGTAAGTTGTGTCTGGCTGACCAAGGCCCCCCCTCTTGGTAGGATCAGATTTCTGACCAATCTTCACTGGAGGGAGTCCTGTGGCTCAAAGCAAGTGTATTGACTCTCCTGTTGGCAGATAGAATATGTGATCTTATTGTGCGTGCAGGTCCCCAGGACTTCTCCCTGGCATGAGAAGTGGGTATGGTACAGTAAGATCCAGGTGACTCCCTGGCCTGACCTGGTTATGCGAATACATTGGTCACATGATGAGGAATCAAGGTCTACAGAAGGGGTCGAGATTAGAAGCAACCAATACCAATGAAGCATCCTAGCCATAAGGGGAAAGTGCGTGCTAACAGGAACCCCTCACCATACTCCCAGCCAGCCAGGGAGGCCTCGGCCAATCTTATGGTGAAAAGTAGAGCCAGAATCGAAATAACAGCAAGAAACAAGGGGTGACAGTGCATCACAGTAAGGACACAGATGTAGAAAATAAGGACAGTCTATTTGTTTCACCAGACCGGCGATTCCTCAAGCTCCTGCCGTGTGTAGATGAGTAAGCTTCCGAGGTGACTCCAGCAGGGCCGAGGTCTCCTGGGGCCTCTGCAGGTGCAGATCACTTCTTCCGTACCGTCAGCTTGCACGGCATGGATGGATCAGGAATGCACTCCCAGTTCCCAGATGCTGGCTTCACTCTGCTGTGGTGAATCCGGGGACCTACCTCAGCTACCTTTCCTGCAGTAGGGGTGGACAAAATGACAGTGAACGGACCCCTCCAGAGGGGATTTAGGGGTCGGACATTCCACTCCTTTATCCATAGTGCATCTCCTGGTTTAAAGGGGTGAGTGTCTGTGGTCAGACTCACAGGTAATCACTCCCTAACCCAGTGGTGTAAGGTGGTTAGGGTAGAGCCAAGGGCCCGCATCTGGTTAGACTGCCTATCTCATTTAGATCCCCCCCTTATGCCCTTGATAATGAGGGGAGGGCACCCATAAAGGATTTCATAAGGGGAGAACCCCATCTGCTTAGTGGGGCTGCACCTGATTCTTAACACCTGGTCCCAGTGCAGGTGGGTCTCCTGACACAGTTTACTTAACTGTAGCTTCAGGGTTCAGTCCATTTGTTCCACCTTCCCGGAGCTCTGGGGTCGGTATGCCTTATGTAACTTCCCGGTGATCTTTAACCCTTTGCCACCAGCCGCATCACTTCAGTCAAGAATGCTTGCCTGTTATCTGGTCCTGTAGTGATAGGGATCCCACATCAAGGAATGATTTCTTTCAGAAGAAGTCGGGCCACTTCATATGCCTTTTCTGTGCGCGTAGGGAAGCCTTCCACCTGGCCTGAGAAAGTACGCACAAACACCAACAGATATTACAGTCTTGGACCCAGGGAAGCTCAGTGAGGTCCACCATCACATTTTCAAATGGGGCGCCCCTACACTCAGTGCCCCAGGGCGGCCCTGGGCCCCTGACGTGGGTTATTCTGGGCGCAGGCCTCACATTGCTCACATCCCACCCGGGCTATGCTGGAGAGTCGAGGGATGTAGAAATGTCAGCTCAACGTAGTCTCCAGAGCTTTCTGGCCGATACGGATTTCCTGAAGGAACTGCTTGACAAAGGCCGGGGCCAGGGTCTCAGGAATTGCTACTCGGACTTCTTCACATTTCCATCCACCTGGGAGGTAGCTTCCATTTTCAGTCTTAAACCAGGTATTCTCATGGTGTGAGTACTTAGGGTCCCCTTCTGCTGGCGGACTAAGGAACAGGAAGGCAGTGAAAGGTGCTGATTCTGCTGTCCCTTTGGAGGCCGCTAGCTTTGACTCTCGTTCTGCCTTACAGTTTCCCTGTGCAGCCGTGGCGTCTCCCATTGATGTCCCTGGCAATGCATGACTGCCACTCTTTTAGGGGCCCACACAGCATCTAAGAGTTCGAGGATTTCCTTACCATGTTTTATGTCTTTTCCTCCTGAGTTTATTAGACGCTTCTCTGTAGGAAGCCTCATGTGTGTGGAGGGTGGGGAGGGCATACTTAGAGTATATGTACATAGTAACACGTATCCCTGCCGCCAGCTGGAGGGATCGGCTTAACGCGATGAGCTCTGCCTTCTGTGCCGAAGTCCCCTTTGGCAGGGGCTCTGCTTCAATGACAGAGTTCAGGATCATTACGGAATAACCTGCAAGATGCTCTCCCCTCTTTCACAAAGCTGCTACCGTCGGTGAAATCCTCAGTGTCGGGGTCCTGGAGGGGCTGGTCCCTCAAGTCTGGTCTGCTGGAGGATACCTCATCCATGACTTCAATGCAGTCATGGTCTGGCTGGCCTGGCCCAGCAAGCAATAGGGTTTCGGGGTTCAGCGTCCGCACTACCTCTAGGTGAATGTGTGGGTTCTCGCCTAGCATTCCCTGATATCTGACCATCCGGGTGTTGGTTAGACAGTATTGTCCCTCGTACTCCATTAATGTCAATACTGAATGTGGCACCCGGACTGTCAATTCCTGTCCCATAATTAATTTGTCAGCCTCGGACACTAAGAGGGCCATGGCTGCCAGTGACCGTAGGTACGGGGGCAGCCTTGGGCCACAGAGCCAAGTTACTTGGAGAGATATGCTACCGGGTGCTGCCATGACCCCAACATCTGGGTTAGCACCCCCACCGCGATGCCAGTGCGTTCGTGGACATACTGAAAGAAAGGTTTGGTTGTGTTTGGGAGCCCTAAACCAGGCACATTAGTAAGGGCTTGCTTTATTTCCTTGAAGGCCTTCTTTTGGGCTGATTCCCACATCAGGGGCTCCCGCTCTCCCTGCTTTGTAGCCTCACAGAGGGGTTTCACCAGGACTGAATAGTTATGTATCCAGATTCTACAGAAACCTGTGGCCCCGAGAAACTCCCGCACTTGGCATCAGGTTGACGGGGCCAGGATTGAACAAAAGGCCTACTTCCCCTGTGGGCCGAGTTGGCGCTGCCCCTGGGAGAGGTGGAAGTCAGATATTTGACTTTCTTTTGACAGATTTGGGTCTTTTTCCTTGAGACCTTGTAGCCAGTTTCCCATAGGAGGGTAAGGAGCTGCTGAGTCCCTTCCATGAAATCCTCCTGGGACCTTCCGGGCAGCAGAAAGTCATCTACGTACTGAAGCAGGACACAGCCATGTTGATCCGCTGGGAAGACTTTTAAGTCAGAAGCTAGTGCAGTGCTGAAAATAGTTGGAGAGTTTTTGAACCCCTGAGGCAATCTGGTCTAGGTCAATGGGCCCTTGTCACCATTTTCAGGATCCTCCCACTGGAAGGCAAAGATCAATTAGCTCTGGGGGGCCAGGCAGATGCAGAAGGCATCTTTGAGGTCCAAACAGGTGAAGAAGGCGGCTTCAGCAGGAATGAGCCCCAGAGTGTATAGGGGTATTGGGACCACTGGGTGTATGGTAACGGAGGCCTGGTTTACTGCTCACAGGTCCTCAATCACCCGATAGTCGTCAGTGCCGGGCTTTTGAACAGGTAAGGGGGGGGCGTGTCCCTAGATGGCTGGCCTGGCTGGGGGAATCTCCTACTTTAAAAGCCTCTCCAGGTACTTCTGGATCCCTATCTGTGCCTGGGGGAGATCAAGTATTGTGCCTGGTGGGTGGGCTCAGTCCCGGGCTTCAGCTCCCCAACCATGGGGGGTATGTTTCCGGTCAGTCCTGGTGGGTTGTCTTTAGCCCACACCCCTGGGATCTTAAAGGGAAGCTCAGGCACTAGTTTGTGGTTCCTCCTTGAGACTGTAGAGACGCCACCCTTCTCCTTGGGGAATCGTGAGAGTCATAATCTTTGCTTCTGGTTTCCGTAGGGTCAGAGCAGCTTGACTCCGAGAGTTGAAAGTTTTCTGGGCTGCAGCTTTCCCACTAGGTCCTGGTCCATTAGCCACGGGACAGTCGGGGAGGTACAGGAATTCATGAATGACTTCATGGCCACCTAAATTGCATCATCGCGGCAGCAGGAAGGGATGGCATGTCCAATTGTCCGTGGAACCTACAATGGTGGCTTGTCTCTGCGAGAGGGGGCCCACGGGCTGGGTCACCACCGAGTGTTCTGCCCCAGTATCTACCATGAATTCAGTGGGTTGGCCTCCCACATTCATTCAGACCATAGGGTCTTGAGGGCCTAACAAAATAGAGCCAGTCTGTCCTAGTCCTCCTCATAGTCCTCCATGGTGGCTAGCCCCACAAAATCATCTTCGGGGGCCCCATGAGGCTGTGATGCTGGTTGGTACCAGCCCTGGACCACTTGGCCTCTTTCTTTCGGCTTGAGGCCCTGATGAGAATTACCCAGCTGCAGGGGACACTCATTTTTCCAGTGGCCCTCCTGGCGACAGTAAGCACAGTTGTTCCGTCCTAACTTTGGTCCTGGGAGAGACTCTCCTCCCTGATGTTCCCCCTTTTCAGCCCTGGCCTCGCCCCTGCAGGGTACCCTTCTGGGAGTGTTCCAACCACTCCACCAAGGCAGCAGCTAACAAGTCTGCTTTTTTTCTGTGTCTTCCAGCATTCTCTCCTCCATGCCACCTGGTCACGGTTGACAAACACCTTAGTTGCTACTTCCAGCAACTGACTGGCATTCATGCTGGAGAAACCCTAAAGCTTTTGCAACTTGCGCTGGATGTCCCCTTGGGCCTGACCTATGAAAGCCACATTGACCATCTGCTGGTTAATGGGTACCTCTCGATCAAAAGGGGTGTAGAAACAAAATGCCTCCCATGGTCTCTCCTAGAACTGGCTCGGGCTCTCCTCAGGTCCCTGGAGCACTTCTGATGTTTTACTCATATTTATGTCCTTCCCCCCTCCCTTCCTTCATGCCATTTAGAAGGGCTTCTTGATACCGTTCAGTCCTTGAAAGCCCCCCACCTACAGTTGAGTCATTTAGGTCCCCTTTGGGGTCCTCCCCAGGGAAGTGAGCCTGAGCATAAGTCTGGGTGTCTAGCGTCCCAGCCGGGGCATTCTCCTCTAAGCGTTTTAGGGCCACCTGGGTAACTCGATGACACTCTTCCATGTCGAAGAGGGTCAGGAGGAGTTGGTGGCAGGCAGTCCAAGTAGGTTTATGGGGTTTGGATTATGCACTGCATTAGTTCAATTAGTTCAATTGCCTGGGGCTTCTCTGTATAGGAGGGAGTATGGTGTTTCCAATTTAGGAGTTCCATAGTGGTAAAGGGTTGGTACACAAAAACACGCTGGCTTCCTCGGATCTGGCCTTCCTGATCATAATAGTCTGGTCCCCAGTTTCTCTCAGTGGCATCTGTAAGGCTCCCCAGTGTGGTTGCAGGGAGGGACTGTTTCCCCTGGCCTGATCTGCTAGGCACCTTCCGGGAAGGGTGTATGGAGTTAGGACCCATGGTCTGGGTGAGCTGGTCCCATCCAGAGAGGCTGGTGGTGCTAGAGGTGGTGAGGCCTCGGGACTAGTGGCAGGCTCCAGTGGGGTTTCAGCAGCTGGGGTGGCTGGAGGCGCAGGTGGCAGTGAGGGGTACAGTGGAGCATATGGTGGTGGGTTTCCTCAGGCTCTCCTGATAATATGGCTTTTTCAGTTTCTGGTCAGTATTTGGAGGAAGCCATGACGTGAGCCACCATAACTTTATAGTTCTCTTTAATACAGACTTGTAGCCAAGGCGGCCGGGGTAGGACCAGGTCTTGCCAACAGTCAATATAAAGGAATTGGTCAGGGTGGCCTGGGTCCCTCGCAATGACTCTGAACGCTCGGCCAACTAGTTCCTTACCAAGTGAGCCCTTGGAGGGCCAGCCCACCCCAAACGATGGCCAATCAATTTCATAGAATGGCAGGAGCTTTCTGGGAGTTAATTTCATACCTTAATTTCCTGAATATCCCTTTTTGAGATTCCTCAACACACACTCTAGGGGAGTCAGTTTATTCTGCTTTCCACCCATTTCCTCCCCCTAATGGACAACTTTCATGCACAGGAGAGGAAAAAGAGGGAAGGGGGGGCTAATTTGGAGAGGACGCACACTGCTTTGTCCATTTCTGGCAGCTCTCCTCTCAGAGATATTTGAGGAGCCTCTTAGCATTAGCAGGTTCAGTTTCAATCCCTGACCCAGATCAGACTCCTGAGGAAGTCTGACGCTGCCTTAAGCCATTTGAGGTCGCCATGGAACCACGGATCGGGACTCAACACTGGCTTCGCCCTTGGTCAGGTCAGAACCTTTCCACTGTCCGTCTCTTTCACACACAGTCACACAGCGACTCTAACTCGCTGCCCAGCGCCTAGTGCCTTAAGAGTTGCAGTTTCATTCCTTTTTCCTTATGGAACCACTCAGGCAACTCTGGGACTCTGAGGGTGATCAGACTCCCCTTCTGCCTCCTAGAGTCAGGTCTACCAAAATGAACCCCAGGTTCTTACCAGTCTGTTGGGCGCCGCTCCCTGAGCTGGTTCCTGGGCCTCACTGGGTTCCTTTGTGCATCTGGGACCCTCGTCCTGGCAAGCTGGGAGAGGCTAGTCTCATGTGGATCAAGCAGTCTGCTGGCACTAGGCTAGGTCGCCTCTCCCGGTACCCCAAGGATGGTACCCTGGCGACAAGGGAGGTAGAAATGCACCGTCTTCAAATCCTGGACGACCCCTACGTAATGTAATGAGACTGAGGTTTGTACAGACAAAGAGTCGTGACACCAAGGCTTTCCTTTCTAGGAAGTAACTTTATTCGTGCCCTCATGGGCTCAGTGGGTTTGTAACCCAAAAACTGAGCCCCGAGTACACTGGGTTGTGGCCTTTTAAACGATTTCTACTTCTTTGTCTCCCATACATGGTAACATGCAGACATACAGTCTGATTGGGTGGTCTATGTTAGAGTTGTGAGGAATGTCACATACATGCACGCATAGCCTCGTTACCCTCCCTTGTCTTGAGGTTTTCACTACATTCCTTGGGGAGGGGCTCCACCATGGGGTCTGACAGCGACTAGAGCTTATTGGTACAGACCTTGTCGTTCTGAAGGTACCTAAAGCAGTGAGAAACTTAGCATTTAAAAAAGAAACTCCCACAAGAGGAAATTCTGATGTAACTGTGGCACCTTGTCTATAATTACCGCAATCACTTTACAGGACCGTGGTGTTCACAGTTCATCACTTTTCACACAGAGCGCCATTAAAGGAGCCTCATGTTGCTAAAGATTCCTCAGAAACAAAGGCTGAACTGCGAAGAATTCAATGCTTTTTAAAAAGTGGACCTGCGTTCGCTTCGGCAGTGCATATACTAAAATGGGAACAACACAGAGAAGATGAACACGGCCTCTGCACAAGGATGACATGCCAGTTTGTGAATCATGTCATATTTAAAAAAAAAAAAGTGGGCCTGGCCTCTTCACTTCACCAGCCCTTACTTGTGTTTTTTTTCTACACTGGCATTCGTGCACAGACAGCACGAACAAAGCAAAGATATGACTGCTCCTTTACAATGAGGGATTGTTCTAGAACACGGCTCAGACCATCTCCTTACTCTTGCGTTGAGCAGCACAGAAAGCCAACAGGTCCCCTTTTAGTGTTGGACAACAGGAATTGGGGTGCTCTCAAGGGCATCGGAGGTGACAAAATGCTTTGGAAGCTATCATCGTGAGCTTCTGAGCTGGGGAAGGATCGAGAATATGCTTTCCTCGGCTGGTGAGGGGAGGGACAAAAGGGAAAAGAGCCTCTTTCTGGCCTTGATGGAATCGCTTCTCATTTTTCTTTGGAAGCTGCAGAAGCTGTGTGCCAGCATGGCTTCTATTCCGCAGTCTCCTCCACACGAAGGGGAGTAGTGACCAGAATTGGAGACATACCTGGGGCATGTTCAATGGCCACCTTCCCATAAATCCCTGTGAGTAACCTCTTAGGAGGTTTCCCCTAGAGTCCAGTCTGACAAGTTCGGCATGGATGGAGCTCATCTGTGGAAACAACGCTGCTCTCACTAGGGACTCCCCCCACCCCATTTTGCATATATCTGTGGTCCCAAAGGAGCAAGGTGGGGATGACGATGGGGTGAGGGAGGGCAGGATGGTAGAGAAAATACAGGTTGGTGCCAGGTCATCATGGGCACTCGGGGAACCTCTGTGACATGTGGGGCCTCCACACAGTGACTCCTCCTTTCACGAGGAGGCCTCCCTGTCATTCTGTGTAAATGACGTTTCCTTCACAATTTACATGCGCATCCTACTTGCTCCCATTTGGTACACAAAGGCAAAGACATGGAGAATTTATTTCTTTATTGATAACACAGCTGCAGAGAAGAAAAGGGTGGCAGAGACAGCGAGGGCCGCCCATGTGTCAGGGGCACTGGAACCCATCTCCAACCCGGCTTCAGGACAAGGATGGCATTCTAGGACCGGTCCAACATTAGGATGTACAGGCGGTCCAGGTTAGTGGGTGCAGTGTTTCTGAGCATTGATGCCCTCTCATTTCTCCTCATCTTGGCCCTCCTATTCTTAAACCAAATCTGCAATCAGAGGGAAAAAGGGATCGGTTTAGTACATCGAACAGTCAACGGCCTCAGACAAAAGCCACTACACGCTAGCGTATGTACCGCTGAGATTTCACACTGCGCCGCCAGAAGCCATTTCCTCAGGGAAGTTAACCCTACGCTCCCCCCTTAGAGAGCACCAGCTATGTGCCAAATTCTGGAATATGCTTATCACTTTGTCTCTCTCTTCCTAATTTTAAGATTCAAGTGGTTTTTTCAGGTATTGGATGCAGGTCTAGTTATGAATTGCACCAGGTTCTTGTAGATCCACAACCTGGTAACAGGATAAAGAAAGGCCTGTCTCCTGATGCCTGATGGCCAGCTGTCCAGTTACGTCCTGCCGTCTCCTCACTAGGGACAGTGTCACCTTGTTTTGGGGGGTAGTGTGGGCATTGTCAATAGTGGGCCCTATTTAAAGTCATATGGAGGGGAAGAGCTCCCTATTTGAAAAGCCTATCTTCGGCGCAAAGTAAATAATTAATAGGAAGAAACGCGTTGGGTTTTTAGACAGGTTTCCCTCAAGGATGTCTAAAGGGTCATTATTCCTCTGAAACTTCTTGAGAGTTAAGAAGCAGTCTGGCAGGGGAGGCCTCGTCATGGGGTCCCATGGAGCGTGTGGCTTGTCTAATTGGGGCATGAGAGTTGTGGAGGCCATGCACACCGCCTTGATACTCCAGCCTGCAGTGTTAAGGAGAGTGGAGACCAACTTGACCCAAATTAACGAAAATGCTCAAAACTCTTTGGCCACCCGAGAGTTTGGAGGAAAGAGGCAGACCATTGTCGCCGTCATCAATTCTGCACGCTCCACCCTGCCCCACGCTACAAACCTTCCCGGCTTCAGGACCAGGTCAGCTCACTGTGCCCTGGCCACAGTTCCAGGATCCTGGACCCAAGCCGCTGTTGTCCCGCAGGGCAGGGCCCCTCGGCGCTGCTACATAACTGGGAGGTCCCAATCCCATCCCTCATTCGTAAGGCAAGGTGAACCAGGCACTTTAGGAAGATAGTTGACAACAATGAGGGTTAAGGGGGTCATAACATGGCTTCTTCCTAAATATTTGCCAAGTATTTTTGCAAACAAACGAACAAAATGGTCAGTTAGACTTGACCGTCTTCTCGGTGTACTAGTTAACGGGGTTAACATTACATTGAAATCCCTTCAGAAGTTTCCACACTACACATCTTAAGTGGCACAAAAGGCTTTCTCTCCCTACCTGAGGCCTCATGCTTGCGCTTCTATTTTAAGATTTGTGGTATTTCTGCTGCATAAATGCATAGCGTCAACAGGGCCAATGTAATAGAGCTCATTGTGGGGAGATCCGAATGTACCAGTGGTCAAATATCCATAAACATAAACATAAGTAACTAAAGCTGGCTGTTGTATGGGCTGTATTCTCTCTTTCTAAAAAATTTTTTAAAATGTTTACTTATTTATTTTGAGAGAAAGAGATAGAGAGG
>JAQQST010000612.1:17187-33767 GCA_028646485.1 Cryptoprocta ferox
TGAGGGGGGAAGGGGAAGGCGGAAAGGTAATGGGGGGTGATGGTCTTGGTGGAGGTCACTTGTGGGGAAGAGCACTGGGTGTTATATGGAAACCAACCTGACAATAAACTATAAAGTTAAAAAAAATAAAATAAAATAAATAAAAAATAAAAATAAAAAAGAAGGAAATCCTTCAAAAAAATAAATTTAAAAAGAACATTAAGAAAAATTAGAAAACATTATGCCAGTGAAATAAACCAGGCACAAAAGGAGAAAAAAAAAAAGGAAACCAACTTGAAACTATAAATTTAAAAAGATCAAAAGAAAGGTATAAAAATAAATAAATAAATAAATAAATAAATAAATAAATAAGTCCTGATGTAGCAGCGTTCGCACACACAGAGATGAGACACCAAGGCTTTTTAATTTCCAGGAAGCAACTTTATTTGTGCTTGCACTGCTTAGTTGGGTTCCTACCCGAAGAACTGAGCCCCGAATGTCATGTGGCATAGTTTTTTATGTATTTTCTATTTCGTCCTCTCCCATATATGGTAACACACACCAACATGTAGTCTGATTAAGCGTCTCAGTTTACAAGGTCATGAGGGATATTGTCATGTAGACGTATAGCCAGGTTACCTTGAAGTTTTCCCTCCCTTTTTTTCTCTCTCCTTAGGGAGGGGACCCTACCACACTGAGGATATAATATAACAACGTGCCTGTAGGCTGCTGTACTGTAGGAAAATATGGAAGCTGTCCAGAGGGTCAGGCCTAAGAGTTGTCATTACAAAGAAAAGAACTTTGTTCCTTTTTCTTTGTTTGTATCTATATGAAGTGATGGCCGTTAGCTAAACAATCGTGGTAATCACTTCACATCATACGTAAGTCAGATTATTATGCTGAACCCCTTAAACTTACACAGGGCTTCATGTCAATTATATCTTAATAAAACGGGGCAGAAGTTTTTCTTCAAAAATTCATACATCGAGTTTGGAGATGGAGGATAACATTATGTCTTTTTCCTCCTTTGTTTCCTGTGGCTCCTCTTCCCTTCAGAACCCCAGTGAGAGAGCACTAGGCAAGCCTGGGAAGGTAAATCAACTCAGCTACATTCACCAAACTGAAGGGTTACTTTTCCTGAGCTTTGCTTTGCCTGCCTGACAAAGCAGAGAGGCCCGGGGCCTCCCAAGCCCTGGCCAGACCTGCCTGGGAGCCCTGTGCCTGGTCTCTGGGGCCCCCTTTGTCAGGCTGCCTGTCTGGCCTCCCCAGGGCCACCTATGCAGGAGCTTTCCATCTCAATCCTACTCACACCCTCTGCAGCAAAGCTAATAAGCCTACACTGAGTTTTCCTTTCCTGCTTTATTTTCTTATTTTTGTTTTTCCCCCACACTATCCTTTGATACAATTTAGGGTTCTCTATGATCACAAGCAATCCTCCATTGATCCACTGACCCACAGATCAGCCATCACTGACTAAGCCAATGAAAAAGTATGTGGAATTAACACATGGAAGAATCCAGCCTGTGCCAGAATCATTCCCCACCAGTGACAAATTCCACACAATGTCTTCAGAACAGGAATATAAAATGAAGATGAAAAATCTTCATCTTATGACATCTTTTAGACATTCCTCAATAGGATATTCACTAGTGCATTTGGTAGATGCTAAACATTGAATTTGGTCTCTCCAAGGCATAATGCTCACCGAACACGTCCGCCTTTGTTACATGGGTGAAATTTCACTTGAAATTGTTCTTTGAGGGGCACCTGGGTGGCTCAGTGGGTAGAGCATGTGACTGTTGATATTGGTGTCAAGAGTTGGAGCCCCAGGTGCGGTGTAGAAATTACTTTAAAAAATGAAATAAAATATTAATAAGAGGAATTCTTTCACTTTGTTTAATATTATTGACGTATCTCGAAGGTTGCATTCCCCCCCCATCTCCACTATAATGCACCCCTTACTATGTTAACAATGTTTTCCAGCTGGCTTACAAAAGAATTCCAGAAAACTAAAATTGAGGCCTGCTTCTCTCTCTCCACCTCTTCACCAGACACTTAGAAACAACAGTAGGATGGTTTCCATAATTGTGCAAAAGCTTTTTATGTTAATGTAATCTCATAGTCCATTTTTGTTTTTGTTTAACCTTGCCTAAGGAGACTGATCCTAAGCTAAGGCCAATGCTTTTTTTTTTACTTTTTAAAATGTTTTTATTTATTTTTGAGAGAGACAGATAGCGTGCGAGCAGGGGAGGGGCAGAGAGAGAGGGAGACACAGAATCCAAGCAGGCTCCACGCTCTGAGCTGTCAGCGCAGAGTGCTATGGCCAAGGTTTAAGAGAATACTGCTAAAGGGAGAGAAAACTATTTTCTATCCTTCAAGGTCTTCCATCTGGACTAAGAATTAAATTTACTGGAGAGAGACTGACGAGAGGAAAAAAACTAAAAGTTTTATGACATGTGCACAGAGGTCCAATAGTGAAATTGAGACCCAAAGAAATGACCAAAGCAGGTCGTTTCTATACACTTTAGATAAAGAGAAAATAAACCTGTGAAGAATTGACAGGACCAGGAAAACTTGTGTTTGGAAGATTGAATTTGTAAGGAATTCTACACAGAATTTGGGCTAGGGGATAAATTAGTAAAAAAGTAATAAGCGTTGTTTATGCAGCTTACTTGGCTGTAAATTGCACATCTCTGGTCCTAAGGCTGTCTTGTTATCTCCTGGTATAGAGAAAATACCTTTCCCACGGGAGATTTATTTCCAGCTTCCTAGGGGACAGAGGAAGGACTGCATGCCCTCCTGCACGGGCTCTGTTTAAAGCAGGTTTAGGGGCACCCGGCTGGCTCAGTGGGTAGAGCATGTGATTCTTGATCTCGAGGTCGTGAGTTCGAGCCCTGTGTTGGGCAAAAAGATGTCTTAAAAAGCCAAAATAGGGGAGACTGGGTGGTTCAGTTGGTTAAGTGCCCGACTCTTGATTTCAGGTCAGGTCATGATCTCACAGTTTGTGGGATCGAGCCCCGCGTCGGGCTCTGCACTGACAGCGAGGAGCCTGCATGAGACTCTCTCTCTCCCGCCCTCTCAAAATAAATAAATAAATTTAAAAAAAAAATAAAAGACAAAAGCAAGTAGCTTTAGTCCAAAATAATCAATATGCCATTTTGGTATATTTTGGGGTGGCTTGCCTGGGTCCCTTACGAACAACGTGGTGGTTGCCAGAGGGGAGGTGGGGGGGTGGGTGGGTTCCACAGTTGAAGGGGATTAAGAGATACAAACTTCCAGCTATAAAATACTTTACAATTTCATAGGGACAAAAAGTACAGCATAGGAAATATGGTCGTTAGTATTTTGATAATGTTGCATGGCGACAGGTGGTAACTACCGTTATCACAGGGACCATGTCGAAATATATAGAATTGTGGAATCACAATATTGTACACCTGAAAACAACGTAATGACAATATTGTCCACGATATTTCCAAAGAAAACTGCAACTGCAGCAGGAGAGGGCTTCTGTCTCATGGGACTCTGCCAGGGCGCGGTGGTGTCCCTTTTCTCCTGAGCCAGGGCTGGAGGCCAAGATCAGCTCTTGAGCATGACCATCAGGGCTGCCATGAGTCGGGCAGCCTTGTTTTCCTCCGTGAGACTTTTGTGGTTGTCGGGAGGCCCTACTTGGTGTTACAAGGCTCGGGCTGCCAGCGACAGCACGGGGCTCGGGATTTGGGGCTTTCCTTAGACACCACCAGGCTCTTGTGCATTGATCTTAGGCTAGGTTGCCCCAAAAGTAGCTGGGCCCCCCGCCTGCTGCACAGGTGAGGACGTGTGCCCTCGCAACATGTAGTCACCTGCCACCAAGAGGCCAGTGAATGGGGGGGGGGGGCCCTCTCCGCTCCTGCCATCCTACTAAACAACTGCTTTGGTCCGCCGAGTAGATGTTACCTGGAAGAGGGGCATCCAGAAATGGTGACGCCTATTGTGGAAGGGGCATCTGAGGCCACCTGACCAAGGAGGAGGAAACACACCATTTCTCCTTGCCTGGATTAACTTGGGGGCCCATCTGAAAGCTCCCGCTATCTGCCCACTGCTGTGCCTCCTGGGCAGAGGCCAGTGCAGGTGTGCTGGCCCCAGGGCTGAGAGCAAGACCTGGGAGTGGGTCCTGGGGAGAAGAAACACTGCAGGCCTCAGAGCAAGGAACTCAGACCCAACAGTGCACTGGCAGCAAGCATAAAGCCTGCTTCTTCTTCTTTTTTTTTAATATTTAATGTTTATTTATTTTTGAGAGGAAGAGAGAGCAAGCGAGCCTGAGGGAGAGAGGGGCAGAGAGAAGAGAGAGACCCAGAATCCGAAGCAGGCTTCAGGCTCTGAGCCAGCAGCACAGAGCCTGACACGCGGCTGGAACTCACCAACTGCGAGATCTTGACCTGAGCCGAAGTCTGACGCTCAACCGACTGAGCCCCCCAGGCACCCCCACAAAGCATGCTTCTAAGCAGTTAGCTGCATCCAGGGGGACAACTCTGGGTCCACACAATTGTGGGCTATGCCGTGCTAGCCTGGGGTTAGATTAGTGCCTGGGATCTCTGGCACGCTTTCTGCATCAAAGTGCCTACTTCGGCAGTTGACAAAATAGTGTGTTAGAAAGTTTTAAAAAGTTCTAAAAGTATTTTCTTCAGTAAGAGAAGTGCTGAGAGCATCTTAATTTGTTCTAAATCCAAGAAACTAGTCTCTGTGGGGGAAAAACGAAAAACACAGCGACCGCAGGAGGCCCAGGCACTTGGACTTTATGCTGTGACCTACCTACCAGTTTCAGCTTCACTAAATGCACATTCGTTGCTGATCTGTTGTGTTCTGTGTGTGAATGATTCCCTCACTCCAGTACCAAAATATTCAGCCTTAGGCCAACGCACCTTAGGAGGGAAAGCCTCTTCTATGGCTGCTATCAGCCCCCGGACACTGGCCTCAATCTGAACCCCTTTGTGGCAAATTGCACCCTTACCAGGGGGCTATCTGGCTCGGCTGTTAACTGCAGTATAATCATGGGCGGGAGGAACACCCCTTAGCAGCTAATCACGGTCCCTGTGAGGGAGGTTGTGATTGGCCACTAATATTTCCAATATTTTTTAAAATGTAGGAAATGCCTGGGGCTCTTGGGTGGCTCAGTCAGTTAAGTACCCACCTCTTAGTTTGCATTCAGGTCATAATCTTGTGTTTGGTGAGTTTGAGCCCTTCGTCAGGCGCTGACAGTGCAAAGCCTGCTTGGGATTCTCTTTCTTCCTCTGTCTCTGCTCCTCCCCCTACTTGTGTGCTCTCTCTCTCTCTACCAAAACAAATAAATAAAAGCTTTTTAAAAATGTAAGAAATGCTTGTGATGAAATGTTGGACAGAATATCAGATTGGATGTGGAATATAGTAGTACTTGGAAAAGAAATTACAGGAAAACAACCTGAAAAATATAGTTTTCATTATTACCCTTGGATATTTGGCAGGGTTACGGTTGAGTTTAATATGCTTTTCTATTTTTCATTATTTTGAGAGAGAGAGAGAGAGCAGGGGAAGGGCAGAGAGATTGGGAGAGACAGACAGAATCCCAGGCAGGTTCCACAGGCTGTCAGCACCGAGCCTGGTGCGGGGCTCAATCCCACAAACCCCGAGATCATGGCCTGAGCCAAAATCAAAAGTCTGATGCTCAACTGAGTGAGCTACCCAGGCACACCGAGTTTAATATGTTTTATTTTTGGTGTCTTCATACTTTCCATATAAATCACAATAGTGTGTTACCTTTTTTAAAGATTTTATTTTTATTGAATTATTTTTAAATGTTTATTTATGTATTTTGAGAGAGAGAGCTTGAGAGCTGCAAGACTCATCAGCCGGGCCCTGGTGCACAGCGAGCACGCACACCAGATCACCAGCAGGAGCAAGCACAGCCACGTTTGCTCCACAGGCTCGCACATCTCCCCAGGAGCAGGAGTCATGCTCCACGCCCGGCACCTTCAGTCACAGTGAGGGCCCAAGTACAGCCTGACCGCTTACCTCCAGCATCGGTTGCAGTCATCTGAGCCCGTCCGTGGGCCTGACCTCTGTTACTGTGTGTAACTGTCACAGCTCAGGAGAGAGGGTCCCATCGTGGTCCCCAGTCTACAGATGCGGCACGGGAGGCACAAGGATATCACGGATTCACCTGGGCCACAGAGCAACGTAGTGGGGGTGGGGAGCCATCACTTTCGGTTTCTTTCTCTCACCGAGGCTGATCCCTCTGCTCACACTGGGAGAACCCAGGGCACAACAGCTGAGGCTGCACTGGAGGCACTACCCACACCGCCTGGCATAGGGCCCTGTAAACACAGCAGCCCACAAGGTTTAGTGACTGGAGCCCAGGCGGGTACACAAAGACGTGTAGCGGGGGGGCCTGGCTGGCTCAGTTGGGGGAGCGTGTGACTCTTGATCTCAGGGTCATGGATTCGAGCCCCACGTTGGATGCAGAGATTACTGAAAGAAAGAGTTAACAAAACAAAACCCCCAAATGACATGTGGCCCCGGAGACCCGATAGTCACAAGAAAACCTTCTGTCCTCCTGGTCAACGCCCAGAGAATAACCAGTACCTCTCTTCTCTCACGGACCCTTGTGAATAAAGAAACACAAAGTTGAAATCAGAGATGCGAGACAGCGTGGTGCGGCCACTGGAAATATTTTATCTTTGTCATCTTGATCACTCCTGCAAGCACCCTGGTGAGGGAGCGGCTATTGCTGTCCTCGTGATATAGATGAGGACACCCGGGCGACGTGAGAAGCAGCTGCTCAACAGGTCAGCCAGGCAGCGGGGGCTGAGGAGGCCGGGATGCAGACCCCGGCCCGCTGGCACCGGAGCCCCCACTGCCGTGAACCCGGCGCCCCGAACCAAGAGTCGTGGCTATGTGTGCTTGGGCCGAGACTCGATTCAGTTGTTGAGGTTTGCAAAGTGTGAAGCTATTGAAGAAAAAAGTGTTACATGAATACTACCACAGCTGATGCCAAGGCAGGGCAGTATTTGTCTCGGGTCACGGGAGGGACTGAAATGGAGCGAGCAGGAAAGCTCTACGGAAACGGGAGACACGAAAGAACACGCCACCTGAGCAGTCACAGATCATCACAGCTAGACTAGCACAAATAGTCTAACACAAATAGTCTAACACAAATAGTCTAACACACATGAAGGCCCTCGTAGGTCTCTCATGCGATAACTAATCTCAAGCCAAAACTGGGCATAGGGTATGCAGCCGAGGCAGGGGAGGTGCCCGCGGCATTCGACAGGGGCCACCCCGAGGAGGAAACAGCTGGTTAAAGTCAGGAGGACATAGTCACCTTGCATCCCTTACCACCTCTTTGAAAATGAATCGGTCCACAGCCCTAGCTTAGTTTCCTCCCCATCCTCCAGGAGCCTGAGGCAGGGGCACCAACCCCTCAGATGCGCTGGGTGAGGCGACTGGGGCCCATGATGCAGTGTCTGAATTCAAATGGGGGTGATGAGAATGGCTGTGGGGTAAACAAGGGATAAATCGAACACACTGTCGAGTATAAGGCCCATTGTGGGAATCTGTTTTCAATATTTAGGATATTAACAAGCCTTGGAACATCAATCAAACAGTTCTGGAAGGGAAAACCACAGAGCCTTCAATCTGGTCTGCTCTCTTCTATTTGACAAGAAATAAGCATGCATACCATTAAGTGGAGTTCAGTCTTTGCTTACAGTTTCCCTCTGTGGATGTAAAAGTGACATACAGAAGAATGCACACATCTCAAATTTACATTTGTTGGGTGTTGGCAAACGATAGAAAACCATAGAGTCACCCTTTATCATGGATTCCTTGCTATACCCCAAATCTCTTGTCCCTTGTCTCTTTATTGTACTCGTCTGGAGAAACCAAAACACTACATAAATTCAACTCTCCAACCAATAAAATGTACCCCTGCTGTAAGAAAAAAAATAAAAAAGGAAAAGTAAAAGAAAACTACCAAGAAACAAAATTTATTTAGGGGTGCCTGGTGGCTCAGTCGGTAAGCGTCTGGTTTTGGCTCACTTCGTGATCTCTGGGTTCATGAGTTCCAGCCCCGCATCGGGGTCTCTGCCTTCAGCACAGAGCCAGCCTGAGATCCTCTGTCCCTCCCACCCCCGCCACTCCCCCACTTTTGCTGTCTCTCAAAATAAATAAACTTTAAAAGAAAAGAAATAAACTTTTATTTATTCCTCAGCAAGGGCTCAGGAAGATCTTTCTAGAAAAACCTAGAGGCTGAGGGAAGGAAGGGAGAAATGGCGGCAGGAAATTAACCAGGTCCGAAAGGTCCCAACCGTTACGGGACACGCATGCTTGTATAGAGAATCTACAGCCAGAGGCATAGACGCTGTGCAGGCATGTGTTTTCGGGATAGGTGGTTACAATGTGACAAAGAAACAAATATGTGAAAAAGAAAAATTAGAAAAAAACAAACAGCAGGAGCTTTGTGCACGCGAAGCAGTCTTGGACGCACTGTGCTGGTTCGTAGCCCAGTACGGAGACGTGGCTGCATCACTACAGTTCTGGAGGCACGGGACTTTCCCAAGGGCACGTTTGGTTTTATTTGCATGGTGCATCTGAGCAGAGGCACGGGCAGCACCCGCAAGCCTAAGCTCCTGTGCCCGGGGACCCGGGGAGTTGGCGGGCTGTGAGGTCAGCATCTCGTTGCAAAAACTCAGAGTGCACCACCTCAGAGCTGATCACATTCGTTTGAGGACTATTCCCTGCTTAGTACCGGCTGCTGAATCCGGGGGTTGGAGGCGGGGGGCTGGTCCAAGAGACATTGTCCCAACATTTCTGCCAGGTCTCCAGAGCTGGAGGGGGGTGTGTCTATCTCCCACCCTAAGGAAATCGGCATACACAATGTGGCACAGTCCCTTCCTCAGGGAGGGGGGGAGACACGCCACCAGTTTGGGGGGCGTGAGCTAAGTAACAACTGAAGCCGCCGGCTCTGGTTACTCATAATCCCTTCCAATGCCCTCGGACAAGTGCTCCCCACCCGAGCCCTCTTGGCAGGCGCACCCGCCCGATTGGGGCCCAAGCCCAACCGCATGCGCACCTCGCATCTTGGTAGGCGAGCCCAACCTCCGGTCACGCGAGGTATATATAGAACGCCCAGCCAGTCGCTGGCTCACTGACTCGACCGCGGGACAGCGCTGTGGGAGCACTGCGGCAGGCCGCCGCTCCATGTGACCCAGCGATCCAGCAGGTCCTGACGCAGAATCCACCCGACAACAGACGGATACCATGGAGCCTTTCAATCGCGAGGCCACGGGCTTCCCCAGCCTGGGCGTCAACGAGGACCAGGAAGAGCTGCGTGGTCTGTGCCTGTTGAGAAGAGCGTCTAGGCCACGTCCCAGAAATGAATGGCCCCGGGGCGAGGGGGACGGCCACCCCTCAGACGCCTCCCCTCGCTTCCTCCCCACAGCCAGGGCTCTGATGTTGATATTTGTCTCTGGATTTCTTCCTTTGCAGAAATCAAGCAAGAGATGTCGCTTACCAGAGATGGAGCGGCGGGAGAAGCGGGGGCCGAATTCGCACCTCAGCAGGCGGCGGAAGCCATACAAGTCAAGGAGGAAGGAGATCGCAAAGGCGACGAGGATGACGGTGATGGTGACGACGGAGACAACGGTGATGGTAACAGCAACGGTGATGGTAACAGCAACGGTGATGGTAACAGCAACGGCGGTGGTAACAGCAATGACGGTGATAACAGCAACGACGGTGGTAACAGCAACGGCGATGGTAACAGCAACGGCAATGAGGGGGCCAGCGACTTGGGCGCCGGATGTCTGTGGCCCGCGGGCCGCGAAACCCGCGATGTGGGCTGCGGCCGCAGCCCACCGCAGTTGGAGCCCGAGGAGCCCAGGCAGGAGGGGCAGTTACCCCAAGTCGCCGTCCAGGGTCCCGTGCGGCCAAGGAGGCAGCATGCCGGCCCCCACATCCTGTTAACCCAGCAGCAAGTGCAGCAGCTGGAGAACTTGTTCCAGCGCAACCAGTATCCCAACGCCATCACGCGGTAAGTGGGCAGCTGCGCGGGGCGCCGGTGCCTGGGTTCGGGGGAGTGGGTGGGGCTGGCGGCAGCAGGGACTGAGGGACGGGGACAGGGCGATGGCCCGGGCACAGGTGTGTGGGACAGCGGTGGAGATCGGCGGGGGTACGATGGTGGGGATGGGTGGGGGTGATGGGGATCGGGGATTGGGGGAGCGGCGCGAACGGGGGACGATGGGGGGAGGGGTGGTGGCAGTTTCTCAGATGTCTCTCTCCTCATGGCCGAAAGTAAAAGCCACCGGGCCCTCGAGGCTGCGGGTCCCGCGCCGCACTTGGTTAGGTGGGAGCTGAGGGCTCTGCGGGTGGGGACCAAGGAGGATGTTCAGGTGGAGTCCAACGCCTGGAGCGGGCAACTGTCCACTGCCGCTAATAGAAAAAAGTCCCACTCCAAGCGCGGAGGGCGCTGGTGGGCGGGAACGAAGGCGAGAGGTCTGAGAGGCGGAAGCAAACGGGCTAGTAGGATCCTACCTTTGTTTAAAGCTGTCATAAATCTACTCGTCGTGGATTATTTCGACACCAGTTTTTAGTGTTATTTTTAAATTTTAAATTTTAGTGTTATTTTAAAATATGCATTTTAAGTAATCCCAATTTATGTATTTTAAGTACACCCAACGTGGGGCCGGAACTCACGACCCCCGAGATCAAGAGTCACAGGCTCCTCCAACCTAACCCGCCAGGCGGCCCTGCACTGATTTTTATATTTTTATTTATTTTTTAAAATTTTTTATGTTATTTTTTATTTTTGAGAGACAGCGCGAGCAGGGGATGGTCGGAGAGAGAGGGAGATACAGAATCCGAAGACAGGCTCCAGGCTCTGAGCTGTCAGTACAGAGCCTGACGCGGGGCTCAAACCCACGAACCGTGAGATCATTACTTGAGCTGAAGACGGACGCTTAACCGACTGAGCCACCCAGGCGCCCCGATTTTTATATTTTTAAATACTGCACTGGAAAATGATTAGAATTAGTTTAAATGTTCTCCATTCCCTTAAATCTTTGCTGGAAGTCTTTAAAAAGAAATTAAAATTTTAAAAAGAAGAAAAGGGGCACGGCTGGGTCAGTAGGCAGAGCATGTGACTTTTGATCTTGGAGTCGTGAGTTCAAGCCCCATTTGGGGCGCGTAGCCGACTCAATAGAACTGTAAATCGGGCGCCTGGGGGGTTCAGTGGGTTGAGCGTCCCGCTTCGGATCAGGTCAAGATCTCAGGGTTGTTAGGTTCCAGCCCCACCTCTGGCTTTGCCTGACCACGCTTTGGATTCTGTCTCCCTCCCTGTCCGCCCCTTCCATGCTTGCCCGCGGCTGTGCTCTGTCTCAAATATAAAGAAACATTAAAAGAAGAAGAAGAAGAAGAAGAAAAGAAAAGAAAAGAAAAGAAAAGAAAAAATAATAAAATTGTAAAAAAAATTAAAAATAAATCGCGGTGGCGGAAAAATTGCCGCCAAAGGAAGCCTCAAGTTAGCCCTTACAGAATGGGGTGGGAGGAGAGTTGGGGGGGGTGCCTGTGGGTGTGTGTTAGGGGGTGGATGGTGGATGGTGGATGGCAGGGGGAAGTTAGTGATAGAAAAATGTAAAAAAGCACGACCAAGGAATAAACAGCAGTTTGTGCCATCCTTTAGCCTCTAGTGGGAATGTACTCCAACTTGTTCATTACTGATTGATAAAGAGAGATGGGGCGGCAGGAAGGGAGGGGATGGGGGGAGAAAGAGAGAGACAGCATGATGTTTTAGGGCTCTAATTTAACCCATAAAATGGGTAAGAGCAATGACTGAAAGTCCATACAGACAGTTCCTCAGTCAGATTCTCTTTCATTTTGAAGTTGGTAACACTAAAAGAAACTGAATTACCGAGGTCATGTGTTTTTGGGGACTGTGCCTCCTTTACCCGCGAGACTTGGCTTTCCTTAAATTCTTTGTCAACTGAACCTCACCGTAAATCCTGAAATGGTGTGACTTTTCCTAGCACAGAAACTGGTTTATAAAGTGTCACTGACATCTCCCCGAAAACAATTTTTCAAAAGACGGATGAAAAATCCTGTATTTTAACTCACCACCAACGCCGTATACTGAGTCCTTGCAATTTTCTCCCCTCAGTCAGGAACTCGCGAGATTCATGGAGGTGCCTGTAGCCAGAGTGCAGGTCAGTAAACCTGAAAAAGACAATTTGGCTGGGAGTCATTTTAAACCTGTTTCTGGACTTGGGACACCTTTGTCATAGACTTTCTCACGTTTCTGTGTTTTTGTTGCCTTTTCTAGATTTGGGAAGTAAGTGTTGAACTTATGGGTCTTGGGGAGGGGAAGGTGGGATACATAAAGCCCAGGTGTTGGAAATTGCCCATTACCAGAGGGAACATGATTTGTTAAGGGAGTGAAAAATTTAGTATAGTATCCCTTGTATACACATATATTATACAGCTTTGTATAAACTATACTTTACATATGTACTGTCATAGGTCACTGATTTAGACCTATAATACACATATTTATATAGATATAATTATATATAATATATATAGTACACTTATTTTTATATGCAGTATATACTTACATGGTAACATAATTATATCTGTAGTTTATATATATTATAGATATAAAAATAGATGTGTAATGTAGTAAATATAAATATAATTTATATTATATAAAATGCATTTAATTCATAGAATAATGCTTATATGATATTTATCTAATGTAGAATATACATTTAATATACACATGTACATATAATAAATATGTATTATATTAAAAGTATATTCTTTTTTTAAGTTTATTTATTTTGAGAGAGAGAGAGAGATTGGGTGTGCGAGTGGGAGAGGGGCAGAAAGAGAATCCCAGGCGGGTGCTGCGCTGTCAGCACAGAGCCTGACATGGGGACTCCAGCCCCCAAACCCTGAGATCATGACCTGAGCAGAAATCTAGAGCCGTACACTTAACCAACTGAGCCACCCAGGCACCCCATGTGGTGGTTTTCCTTTTGAATATGATCTTTTGCTCTAGGATTCAGACTAAAGCAGTTTTATTTTTTAATTATAAAATTATGCTGATTTATTTTTTTAAGTTTTATTTAAAATTTTCAAAAATGTTTTAATTTTCACTGCTATGGCTTTTAGTTAAAGTGCCTGGTTCTCCTGCTTTTGTTTTTCTTTGTTTTTTGTTTTTAAAATATATGATTTGTTGCTCTAGGATTCAGAGTAAGGCAATTTGATTTTTTAATTTAAAAATTTATTTTAGTTTATTTGAACATTTTTTAATTTAATTAATTCCATTTTGGAGCTATTGTTTTTAAGTGTTTGGTAAAGGGGTATGGAGAGCGGCAGGCCTCTGTTTTAATTTTCCAGAATTCTTTAATCTGTCAGCCTGAAAGCATTGTTAAGTAGTAGACTGTGCACTATGGTAGACGTGGGAGGGGGGAGTCGCAACCTTTGAAATCTGCCTAAGACCAAATAAACTAAAGCAACAATTTCAAACAAGGTTCCATCAACGTAACAAAGATGGAGGCCAATCTACCCAAGGGGAAGGTGAAGGGGAGAATTCTGCCTTGGGGAGATCGCTTGCATTCCAATTTGTGAGAGTACCAAATGCATTAGGGAATATTCCTTTGAGGAATGTCTAACACCCGAGATTTTTATCTTCCTTTTTTTAAATTACTTATTTATTTGGAGAGAGGGAGAGAGAGAGGGCACAAGAGCAGGAAAGGGGTTCCCAGCTTGCCGCTGTCAGCATGGAGCCCTCTTAGGATCTCTGTCTGCCCCTCCCACCTCCCCCACTCACGCTCTCTCTCAAGAATAAAATGAACATTTAAAAAACTGAATCTCTTAACTGTCATATGTACCACGTGGCAGTGTTAGGTCTAGTCCTTAGGTTACATTATCTTCCTGGCACATGTTTATCTTCAAACTGGGAGTTTTTACCTTTTGGCAACTCCAGGCACTTCCTCCAGCCACCCTTCTAGTACTCACAAATCTGATCTTTTTCCATGAGTTTGTTGTTGTTGTTGTTGTTTAGGATTCCGCATGTAACTGAGATCATGAGGTGTTTGTGAAAGAACATTTTAATGGACGTCCCCTCAGCTATTCTGCGAATACGGTTAAGAGTTGTTTTGTGAATCCAGTATTAGAAATATGGAACTGGTTTCAGTGTATACCTCCGTTAGGCTGTTTTGCATTTGGGTAGATTTGGCCTCTGGTAAACTTGGATCCCCCAAAATGAGTTCCCAGCACTGGTTTTTTTGAGACTTCATATTCAAGCAGCAGAAAGACCAAATACTAAGATGGGGAGAGGGAAAATGAGGCAACAGAGAGAGTAGAGATCCTTAGTCTCAAGTAACATTTGCCAATGGGACTGTCTACAAATATTAAATACAAAGAAATTCCATTGACTACGATGGGTAGAGGACAGTGGAGTCCAAAGGACAGGTTTTATTTGTACTGTTCATAGGTGGCAGATAGTAGGGAGGACCCACTTTGAGACTCCTCTCCCACATGGTTATCGGTGTTCCTAAAAGGTCAGTTTCACCTTCTTGCCTTAGGAACACCATATGATTTCACCTATGTGTGCAATCTTGAAACGAACAAACAAACCCAACAGAAGCAGACTATAATATGCAGGAGAAACTGGAGGTTGCAGGGGTGGGGGAGAGGGATAGGCAAAATAAGGGACGTGGATTAGGAGGTACCACGTTCCAGTCATAAAGGACCTCAGTCACGGGGATGAAAAGTACAGCAGAATCCAGCAATAACTTCGTATGGTGATGATGGTGATTACACTCATCGTGGTGAGCATTTTGTAAGGTAGAGAAATGACGAATCACTATGTTGTACACCTGAAACTACTATACTATTGTATGTCACTTATGCTTTGATTCAGAAAAGAGAAGAAGGGATGGGATGGGGCTCTCCTGGTTGAGGAGAGGGGCTTAGGGAGCCCTGCCCTGCCGGGCAGCAGTGGCTCCTGTCCAGGCTCCTGGAACTGTAGCCAGAGCAGAGGGAGCTGCCCGGGTGCTGAGCCCGGGGAGAGTGTGGAGGGTGGAGCAGGGCGGCCGGTGCAGAGTTGACAAGGGTGGTGTGCCCCTCTTCCCCCAAACTGTTGGCGGGGCGGAGATTTTAAGACCCTGAGGAAATGTGGCCCTAGTCAGCCTAAACCTCCATTGCCCCTGAAGTGTAAAACATTCAGGTGGCATCCAGTGCTTCAGCTTACTTGCGTCCCAGCATGACAAGCCACAGACTCCTGGGCCCTCCTACCCCAAGCCTCACTCACCATGCCATCCTTTCAACTATGAAGAGGTTTCAGAAGATGAGTGACCCTTTAGTCATCCTTCAAGGAACACTTTGGTGTAAAAATCCAACATGTTCCTATTGAGTATTTGCTGTACATTGAAGATGGGCTTTTCAAAATGGGGGTTGTTGCCCCAGCAGGACTTTATAGCTGAGCTTCCCCACGAGGAGGGGGCCACTTGCCTAGTGATTAGGAGTTGGTGGCAGCTGGACAGCTGAGGGCTGGCTGTCAGCACACAGACCCGCCAGGTGTAAGAGTAACCGCAGGCACCGAGTGCCATTCCTCAGCTACGCCTGCTTGTTGGGGCGGGGAGAAAGAATGCGCAAGGTGGGAGGAAGGAGTGAAAGCAGGAAGCCAAGCCAGAGCCTGGCACATCGTGGGTCCTGTCTGAGGGGAGGCCCCGTGGTGCTCACTTTCCTAAGGTATGTCAGCAAGAAGGAAATCACTCCCCTGATGCAGTTTAAAACCCTAAAGACGTCGAGAGTATCCTGCTGGGCTTTTTTCCATGTATGACAGTTCATGCTCAACACACTAAAACGATCCCTTTTTCTCTCTGATTGAAGGTTTGGTTTAAGAATAGGCGGGCCAAGCTGAGGAGACAGCAGAGGGCGCTGAGGCTCAGAAACATGCCCCCGGTGCCCATGGTGCCTCCTGTCATCATTAATGTGGCTCAACCCTACCATGGCGTCTTCATTGCAGAGCCGGGTCGCGTGCGGATGCCTCAGGAGCTAATTATGCTGGGGCCACCTCGCCTGCCCATGCAGCCCTTTCCTCCTATGTTCTTGCTTCCTCCTGCCTGGTTCCGTCCTCCCCTCCCTCCCTATGTCTACCCTGTGGCTCTCCCTCCCTGTGGCTACCCTCCACTTTTCCCTCCCTATGGCTGCTTTCTACCTCTCCCTCCCCGCGGCTACTACCCTCCTATGGCCCATCCTGGTTTAGTACCACCCATGGTTCTTCTGTAACTCCTTTTCCCAAAGAATGGGATTTGTGACAGTTTTTTTCCGAGGTGCTTTTGACCCAGATTCAAGTTTCTCTATCTGTTGCCATAAGGAATAGTTCTTAAGTGTGTGCTGAATGTATTAAAGAGGAGTCAAATTCACTGACCTTCTATTTTACACTTTTTACATTTTCAATAAAGTTGTGAATTCTCTGTATTTGTTGTGCGTGTGGTGTGGGCTCAGTCAGTTGGATGGGCAATGCCATTCATATGGAAGGGCGAGGACGCCTGCTCTCCCGCAGTACTGTCCCCGAGCCACCG
>JAQQST010000613.1:9782-23986 GCA_028646485.1 Cryptoprocta ferox
GTTAAGCATCCAACTTCGGCTCAGGTCATGATCTTATGATCTGTGAATTTGAGCCCCACATCAGGATCTGTGCTGACAGCTCAGAGCCTGGAGCCTCCTTCGATTCTGTGTGTGTGTCTCTCTCTGCCCCTTCCCCACTTGCATGTGTGCATGCTCTCTCTCTCTCTCAAAAATAAAGAAACATTAAAAAAAAGAATACAAATCCTGGTTCTTACTCTAGACCCCATGAATCAGCATCACCCTTGGGTGATTCTGGTGTACATAATGACCAGGAACAAGGAAGCTAGAGGGGAAGCTTCACATCCTAAGACAAACATAGTGCAGAGTTTTCATAGGATGACTCAGTTCAATGGGTCAGAAAACGCTGCATTCTGAGTCAACTTGAATGCAAGAGATTAACTAAAGCAACGTTGACTCCAGGTCCTGATCACCAAGAATAGAACTTGTAATACTTGCATTTTGATGGAAGCCATACCAAGGAGGTGACTGCCCCATGAGATCTACCTTCTAGGTTTTCTATGTAACTCTGGGAAAGTCCTTTAACATTTTTGCTCATTTGCAGAGTGGCTTGTGAAGAAGGTACTGCCTCTGTTCGCAAGCACGGTGTAAGGCTAAAGCAATAATGATCTCAGTGTTATATATGTACCAATGTGCACAATTAAATTTCACAAACACTGCAAATCTCTCTCCATGGTTGCTATTTCAGCGATAAGCTTCAATAATTGGCCCTAAGATGATCAAAACAGGTAGAATTAAATATTCTGAATGTTTGATTAGCCACACAGGGATCAAAACAAGAAAGGAAGAGAGGGAACTGAAAGCAAGTAAATGAAAGCCTGGAAATGCTGCTGCTGCTGCTGCTGCTTTTGATTTTAAACTGCAATTACCCAGCAAGACTGTACTTACTTTAAAATTTTTTTTAATTTTATTTATTTTTTGAGAAAGAGAGAGACACGTTATGAGCAGGGGAGGGAGAGAGAGATGGGGAGACACAGAATCCGAAGACAGGCTCCAGACTCTGAGCTAACTATCAGCACAGAGCCTGACACGGGGCTCGAACCCATGAACCGAGAGATCATGACCTGAGCCGAAATTGGACGCTCATCGGACTGAGCCACCCGGGCGCCCCAAGACTGTACTTAATTTTAAAAGTAGACTGATCCTGAGAGAATCATGGGCAGAGAGCAAATTGTGTTTACCCTCCCTTCAAGTTTCTGTGTCATGTGATCTAGGCTCTCTTCAGCAGAGCAATTTCTCACCCTTCCCCTAAACTGGTAGCCTGAACAAATTTCCATTGTCCAGCCTTCATTATACTGTAGCCTTCTGTGTTTCCTAGTAGAGTCTTTCTCAGTAGAGCAAAGTCACTTGTCCTGGGAGGTCATGTTAATTGCTGGTTCTTCATAATATTAAATCTGGTACATCTATTTCAAGCATTTCTGGAAGACTGTCATGAAAGGATAAAGTGATATCTGAGAAAGAGTTTGGGATATGATGTCCATGGATGACATCGATAGGTTCATTCATGTGGGGAGTACATGTGTACTGATAACCTACTATGGGTCCAGCATTATCCTTGGCAATAGAAATTTAGGCAAGAACAGGATCCCTGATCTCACAGAGTTGTCATTTTCCTGGAGGTATATGATACCAAATTGATAGCAAACTGACTATCAACAATTCATAAAATCTGAATAAGGTTTGTTGATAAGATAATAGTACTATATTAACATCGATATTTTAAGTTTTGATCACTGGATTATAGTTATGTCATAGAAAGTCCTTGTTCTTACGAAATAAACACTGATGTATCTAGGGGTACAAAAACAATGCCTATGATCTTCTCTCATGTGTGTGTATGTGTGTGCATGTGTATTACCACTTGAGGAAACTGAGTGAAGGATATGTGGCAATTCTTTTCATTCATTTTAGAACTTTTCTGAGAAATCTGAAATTATTTCAAAATTAAAAGTTTAGAAATATTTTAAAAAGGGAAAGGGGCTCCTGGGCAGCTGAGTTGGTTAAACATCTAACTCTTGACTTTGGCTCAGATCATGATCTCACAGTTCATTAGGCTCAGGTCATGATCTCATGGTTTGTGGGTTTGAGCCTCGTGGCAGGCTCTGTGCTGACAATGCAGAGCTTGCTTGGGATTTTCTCTCTCCCTCTCTTTCTGCCCCTCCCTGGCTCTCTCTCTCTCTCTAGCTCTCAAAATAAATAAATAAACTCTAAAAAAAATACAAGGGAAAAAGTGACAATGGGACACATATCTATCAGATCGGCTATAACCAAGAAGACTGAAAACACCAAGCATAGACATGAAGGTCAGGTAAATAGAACTCAACATTCACTAAAGCTGAATGTATATGCCCACTCTATGAACGAACAATTCTACTTCCAGGTATATACACAACATAAATGGTCCAAATCTGTTCAGCAAATGTATGTATAAAACTAATCAAAGCAGCACTTTTTAGAATGGTCCCCAAATGGAAACAACCCCAATTAATCTCATCATGGAAAGGGATTAATTAATTAAGCTAAGCTTATGTAAGAGTCACACAGTGAATGGTTTAGAAGTACCCATAACACAGGTGAGCCCACAATGTTTAATAAATTTTTTTTGTTTTATTTTTTTTTAGAGAGAGATAGAGACAGCATGAGCAGGGGAGGGTCAGAGAGAGAGGGAGACAGAATCCAAAGACAAGCTCCAGGTTCTGAACTAGCCGTCAGCACAGAGCCCGACACAGGGCTCGAACCCACGAACCGTGAGATCATGACCTGAGCCGAAGCCGGACGCTCAACCGACTGAGTCACCCAGGCGCCCCTAATAAAATAAATTATAAACAAAATAACCCGTATTACATGATTCCATTAACATAAAGTTCAGAGGTGCCTGGGTGGCTCAGTCGGTTAAGGGTCTCACTCTTGATTTCAGCTCAAGTCATGATCTCACAGTTCAAGCCCCACATCAGGCCTGACAGCTCAGAGCCTGTTTGGGATTCTCTGTCTCCCTCTCTCTCTCTACCCCTCCTCCATTTGTGCCTTCCTTCTCTCTCTTAAAATAAGTCAATAAACATTAAAAATTTTTTTAATTAAAAAAACACATACAGTTCAAAAGCAGAAAAAGTGCCCCACATCAGTGGAGCAGAAAGGGAACAAAAGGAAATAGTTTGCTTCTTGGTCCAGATGCTAGTCACATGCTGTACTCAGTTTGTGGAAATTCATTAAGCTGTACACGTATTCACACATTTCTATATACTCCTCAAATATAAGAAGTTAACAGGTACACATCTTTAGACAAAGTAAAATTAAATTTCAAATAAAACCTCACTTTACATAAAAATTAACTCAAAATGGGTGACAAACTTAAATGTAAAACTATAAAGTATTGCAGAGAAACAAAGGAGAAGTTTGTAGGACATGGTGGGGAGGGGAGTACAAAACAGTTCTTAGACTTGTCACCAAAAGCATGACCCCTATAAGGAAACATTGCTAAGTTGGATCTCACCCAAATGTAAAAGCTATTCCACCAAAGAGTCTGCAAAGAGAATGGAAAGACTATGAGAACGTGTTTGGGAACCACACATCCAACAAAGGATTTGTATCTAGAACATATGAAGGACTCCCAGAACTCAACAGTAAAATCCAGAAAATTCAATTAGAAAGAGGATAAAAAGGGGAGCCTGGGTGACTCAGTCGGTAAGCATCTGTCTTCGGTTCAGGTCATGATCTTGTGATCCATGGGTTCAAGCCCTGCATCGGGCTCTGTGCTGACAGCTCAGTGCCTGGAGCCTGCTTTGGATTCCGTGTCTCCTTCTCTCTCTGGCCCTCCCTCATTCACGCTTTGTCTCTGTCTCTCAAAAATAAATAAACTTAAAAAAATTTTTTTAATAAGAAAAGAAAAAGGATACAAGACACAAATAGGCATTTCACTGAAGATGGCACACAGATGACATGTCCATGAAGAGATGTTCAAATTCATTAGCTATTAGGGAAATGCAAAGGAAAACCCTAATAAGATCTAACTGTACACCTATTAGAATGGCTAAGATATACTAATAACACCGAATGCTGGCAAGAATGTGGAGAAACTGAATCATTCATACACTGCTGGTGGGAATGTAAAATGGCAAAACCACACTACCAGAGAGTATGGCACTTTTTTATAGAACTGAATGTGCCCTTGCCATAGAATGCACTAACTGCATTTTGGGAATGTATACCGGAGCCATGAACACATACATTCACAGAAAATCCTGTACATAAATGCCCATAACAGCTGTATTCACTATTGTCTCACAATGGGCACAACTCACCTTCAACAGGTGAATGGAACAGTCCTCGATAAAAGGGAACAAACTACTGATACACACAATAATCGGAATGAGTCATAAGGGAACAATGATGAGTGAGTGAAACAAGCCTATCTCAAGAAGTCACATACTATTTGATTCCATTTACATAATACTCTGAAAGTAACAAAATCATAGAGATGGAGGGTCGGTGGTTACCAGCAGTTAAAGAACACCAACAAAATCTTCTAACATGGGGCAGTGGAAACGGGGGAGGGAGTCTCTTTTTAAAAAGAATTTTGAAATAGATTCACAGAATTTCTCCAAGTTACACTAGAAGCAAGAATTTACCTAGTTCTGAAAGAGAATGGCTTTGATTCTAGAATTTCATGCCAAGTAAAGAACTATTCAGTTCTGAAGACAAAATAAAGACTTTCGCATATAAAGAAAATAATAGAAAAAAATTGCCAGCCAGGAATCTCACATGGTTTTAGGATGTAAAATTTTGCTTTGTATATCTGAGAAAGAGTTTATCTACAGAATTGGTTGATGGTGTACTGTTTAGTCACTACCACAATTACTAGGAGAAAGAAATAATGAATTTAGAAGGATGAACTTAAGTGAAAAAAAGGTATACTTAATTATTGTTTAAAGAGTTTATTTGTAAACGAGAGTAACCACACCCTGAAGTAAAACTTACTAAGGATATTAAAATAGTAGATGAACTGGACGGGAGGGATCCATAAGGAAGCCAAAGTCTTGGCTTCACTAGAGGAGAGAAATAGTCTAGATGCTGATAAAAATTAGGTTTATTTAGCTGTGTTTTAATAACAGTCAAATGTATACTTCATGAGAACACAATGCTATCTCTCTTATTTGCCACAGAATTCCATGGCCTAGAATACCAGTGGGCACTTAAGATTCATTGAATAAACAGTGAGTAAATAAATGGGTGAATGAATGAATGGATAAATTCATTCATTACAGGATAACTCTTCATCAGTTGAAATTATTCTAATCATCAGTAATCAGAATAAATGCCAGTGGGTTTGAATCTCTGCTATAGCTATACAATTGATGCTTGAACAACACAGGTTTGAACTACACAGATCCACTTATATGTAGATTTTTTCAATAAATACAGTATGGTACTATAAACATTTTCCTTATGGTTTTCTAAATAATTTTCTCTTGCTTATTTTAATTTTAAAAATACACAATACAATACATATACAAAATATGTGTTAATCAACTTTATTTTATGAGTCAGTCTTCTGGTCAACCATAGGCTCTTAGGAATTAAGCTTTTGAGGATTCAAAACTTACACATCGATTGTGACTGCATGGTAGGTCAGCACCCCTCACCCTTGTGTTGTTCAAAGGTCAACTGTACTTAACATTCAAATAATTTCTACACACCATTTTGCAAGCACTTTATAATTACACAATCTACTTTAATCTTCACATCAACCTTGTAGAGTCCTTGGTAAGTATATTAATGCACTCGAATATATTAGAAGTATTTGGAGCATATGAAGAAAGTGAGGCTCAGAAAACTTAAGTAATTTGCATAAGATCTGAGAGTTATCAAGGAAAAGAATGAAAATATACATCTAATAAATGTAACTTTAGGCATATATTCTATAAAAAGAGATATTCTGATCACTGAGATGGAATTAAAATATTAAAAGATACAACAATCAATTGTTATATTATAATTGTTGTCCAGGAATCTTTCCATGCCTAACAACAGATTTGAAATAAAGAGGGGCACCTGGGTGACTCAGTCGGTTGAGCGTCTGATTTCAGCTCAGGTCATGATCTCACGGTTTATGGGTTTAAGCCCCGCATTAGAGCCTGGAGCCTGCTTCAGATTCTGTGTCTCTCTCTTTCTCTGCCCATCCTCTGCTCATGCTCTCTCAAAAATAAATAAACATTTAAAAATTTAATGAGTAAATAAAGAGAAGAACTAGAAACTAGATAAAACTAGTAAACTGATGAAAAAAATACTGGAGAATGTGACAAATCCACATATACTACTCAGAAATCCATGCATCAAGGAACAACCAAGACAATAAAGGCTTTCAATAAGACAAGTTATAAGTTTGGGGAGTCTGGGTAGCTCAGTCAGTTAAGCATCTGACTTTGGCTCAGGTCATGATCTTGCAGGGTTCGAGCCCTGATTTGGGCTCTCTGCTGCTGTCAGTGCAGAGCCGGCTTAAGATCCCCTGTCTCCATCTCTCTCTGTCCCTCCCCCACCTTGCATATGTGCATGCACTCTCTCTCTCTCAAAAATAAATAAACATTAAAAAAATCTGAAAGACAAGTTACAAGTCTAATACTTTATTTTATTTTTTATTAATGTTTTAATTTATTTTTGAAAGAGAGAGAGAGACAGAGCATGATCAGGGGAAGTGGCAGAAAGAGAGAGAGAGACACAGAATCCAAAGCAGACTCCAGGCTCCAAGCTGTGAGCTGTCAGCACAGAGCCCGATGTAGGGCTCAAACCCATGAACTGTGAAATCATGACCTGAGGCCAAGTCTGATGCTCAACCGACTGAGCCACCCAGGCGCTCCTACAAGTCTAATATTTTAAAGATTTGGTAGACCGGGTCCTTACAGATGTCTGACCCTGGTACATGTTTTGGGGGAGGGGTTAGAAATTCGACTATCCTTTGCATGAATTTTAGAATTGTTGTTATGTCATTCACTAGGACAACATTCAAAGGTTCACCGGTAGGAACCACAGGACTCAGCAGGGAGCTGTACTAGCAGCTAAGGCTTGTTACAGCAGGAGGATATTAGCAAGGGAAAGACACACTGAGTGGAGCCTAGAGAAACCCAGACACCAGCTTCTTTATGCTTTCTCCTTCCTGAGAGGGCACTCACAGTGAGCCTGCTCTGTTCTCCAGGAATGAAAAATGCTGTCACTTGTGTGCAATGTGTCTGGCCAGTGAAGCCCATTAGCGACTCAGTGCCCAAGCTTCTTTTATGGGGGATTGATCATATGGTTGCCCGCTGTCTAGCACATTTCAAAAATTCCAGATTCCCAGAAGAAAAGCAAGTATTCAGCATTAATCAGAGTGATTTCACAGTCTGAAGCACAGAGAACCACCTTCAACAGGGAACATTTTCATACCAGTGCGGGGAAGGGATCTAGTGCCAAGATCTCAGATGCCAGCCAAGAGCCAACCTGCAAGTAGGTTTTTCTAAGGAGAGCAGATTCAGGCCTGCTATGTTAACTCTCTTTTGCACATTGGTCTATTTAGTTTTCTACTTTCTGAGCTACTTTTTATATTTTATATTTACCTAGACAATAATTTATTTTGCTTGGGCTTTCAAATTCAAGGTTAAATTGTTGTCCATCAGATTGTATCTTTGTTCCTCATGCAGTGGTTCATTTCTACAAATCAGTCCTGTGTCAAGTTTACCTTGTTATGAGTCTTCCTTTCCAAAGAGTAAGATGTTGGTTTTGATGATCAATTCAATTCTTTTGTTGTTTTGTCTTTCAGTTTGTGCTTGCCTTTACTGATTCCTTTATTACATGTTTTATTTTACTATTTTTCTCTCTTCTGCACTTAAGAACTAAATTCAAATTAACATGAAAATTTGAAACCCATGAGCACCTTTCACAGCACAATTACATAACAAGGTATCCATTCCTGGGAATCCCCAAAAACAAATGGTTGAGGACAAACTACCAAAAGCCACAGGACATGCATGACATCAGCGACTGTGTGGGAGGAAATTAAGAAAAAAAAATAGACAAAGGAAGAGAGGCTCCAGATAAATGTCAGGATAGGGAAAAGAGCCAGGGATTCTCATAAAGAAAAAAAAAAGCCAAATAGCATGTCTAAAACAAATGTACACCTGCAAAGCATGCTAACAAAAATAACAATATAAAACTCTTTAAAAATAAGATGAAATTAATTTAGGAAGTGATACAATATGTGAAACAGAGCATAAATCTGAAATAGTAACCTTGGAAATGAGCTGACAAAATACAGAAAATGTGAAATAAAAGCAAATATTATTTCCAAAATAAAGAGTGAACTAGAAGGAACAGAGGAGCAAATAAAACAATAAGCTTAAGATAGGTAGGAGGAGAAAAAGGAAAAAAATATTTTAATGAAAATAAAGTTTAAAAATACATGAGAAAGTAAAAATACAGAAGATAAAGAATATCTAACAACTGGAAAACAGGACTCCCTAAAGGAGAAGACAAAGCAAAGAAATAGAACACAAAAAAGTATAACCCAAGAAAATTTATTGAAAAGACATAAAATCACCAACAGAATTTTACTCTGACAAAATTACTAGAATTTCAATAAAAAAAAAACCCTTTAAATCCTTTTGTTAACTGGGCCCAAAGAGCAAGTGACTTATAAGGAAAATGAAAATGAAATTGGACTATCATCGGGCATTGACAGCAAGCCTTATGCGAGATGATAATGCAGTAGTATATTAAAGATACTAAAAAAAAGAAAGATAGAGGGTACACCAAGATTTTAATTTCCCACAAAGTTACTTCCTACTCTCAAGGGCACAAACTTATTGACAACATGAATTCAGGGAATATTATTACCATGAACACTGTGTGAGGCCTCAACTACAAAAAGTGGTTCCAACAAATGATATCTAGAGAGACATTAACATAAGGCTGGTGTTGAGCATTAAATATATTAAAATATAATTCTAAATGAGGATTGAAAACGAAGGTATAGTAACAATGGCTATACCGTCCAACACTGCAGAGGTAGTACAATTATATAAAATCGAGGGAGACTAGGAAGAGCATATGCATATGTTTACATTAAGCACACTGATAGTGGGAATATCTGTATCATTCTTTTCAGACTACTGTGTATATAGTGGGGGACAAAAACAATTGATCGATTCTAAAATTCTCATAGTCCTCAATTTGATTTGGGAGAATCAGCATTACTTCATGATCTATCTTACACATACTCGCTCATACACATTGTAGTTCAGACTACGGCAATAGGCTAGAACAAGGGCCAACAGAGAGCTGTGTTGAATATCCCTCATACCAATACTGTACTCTTGAAATCCTAGTTCCAATCACAGGAAACCAGGTTTCTTGGACAAGAGCAAATTCCAGGTCAAAAGCAGGAACTGGACAAGATGACATCATAGCACACAGGGAGGAGGCTCTCCTCGTGACTGCCCCAATCATGTCAATAGACTCAGGGGCCACCTTGAAGAGGCTTCTTCCACTGGCCAAATACAGGAAAATTTGAACTTCAAAAAGGATAGTAATTGTGATAGATTAAAACTCATCAAATATGTTTATATCCTTGAGTTCATAATAATTACAAGCTAATTGATTAACTTTAGAGGATGACAAGGAACCAATCCATTATTTAGAAAATTGGTAATCAGAGGGAAAGAATCAAGCATTTATCTCCATGAACTAAATAGGAGTGAGTATCACTTACTGATTCCTTCCTTCAGCCCTATCCACCTTGGTGATTATCTCATCTATTATGTCCTTTATTTCCATGATTACATTTTTCATACTGAATATGTCCAATTGTCTTTTAAATATAACTGTCCTTTCCTATTGTTTGTAGTTTCCTTTATCTTTTAAATATATTTATTACACTTATTTTAAGCTCTGTTCCAATAATCTTGCTTCAGTTTGGGTATGCTTTTCAGCTTATAGTCTTTCTCTCGGACCTGAGGTCAGCAAACTGATTTTCAGTCAAGGGCTAGAGAGTAAGTATTTTTGGTTGCAGGGGCCAGATGGTCTCTGTCACAACCACTCAACTCTGCCATTGCAGTGTGAAAGCAGCCATAGACAATACGTAAATGAAAGGTGATGGCTGTGTTCCAATAAAACTTTATTTATGGGCACTGAAATGTGAACTTTATGTAATTCTAGTGTGGTACAAAATACCATCCTTCTTTCTATTTTCCTTTTTAACCATTTAAAATGTAAAAACCACTCTTAGCTTGGGGACAGTGGAGAGCTAGATCTGGTTCATGGACTGCAGCCTGCTGACCACTGTAGTCGGAGATTGTATTCCTCAGGTGTCTGGCTATTTTGACCTGTGAGCTTACATTTCCCTGGGTATTTTAGCTTCTCTCTATCCCTGTATTCCTATATATTATGCTAACATGTATTTAAGTAAATACTTGCTTGGTTAGGAATTTATAATGCATTTATATTATTTTTATTTGTGTTAGCCAGTCTTTCTATTTCACCATAAAAATTTCACCATAAAAATCCTTTAAAAAGGAGGGGGTGGCATTTTCCCATTGTCCTTCTCACCATTATAGCAGATCCCAAGGGAGGACCTGATATTTTCAGTGGCACCCATATCTCTAATAATGTTATTTGCAAAAAGCACCAAGAAAACTGAATTTCTCTGCCCCTTTAACTTTGAAGAAACTCCAAATGTGGGTCAAGATTAATTGAAGATTTCCTTATTATATTTTTCCTTTTGGAGAGAAATCAGGAAGAAACACAAAGCTAGCAGGTGAACACCCTGTTAACTTACAGGATGCCTGCAGCAGCTAGACACTACTCAGGTTCTGAACGACACGATTTTGTTTTCTCTGCTGACTCGAGGTCTTTCCTTGAGCCTGCTGAAACCAGAGAAATACTGAAGACACCGAAAGTGTCAAGGTTTGGAGATACAGACCTGAAAAACCACAACTCTCTGGAGCTTGGTAGTTCAGAGGCTTTCTTTTCATAAAATTATGATAACCACTACTTTGACTCCCTGTCTTGTTCTACATCAACTACCCACTGTGGCCTGACCTAATCCTCCCAGGCTGGAAGAGGCAATCAATGGTCTAAGAAGAGGCTGCAGAGTCACCTTCATCCCAACCCAGGAGAGTGAACTCCCAACATTTCCCAGTCCAAAGCTCCTTCTAGATAATGGGATGATAAGTAGATGAAAGGAGACAATGTGGATATGCAACTCAATGATGTTTCATTTACAAAGACTTTGATGGAAACATATGGGGGAAATAAAAGTCATATATCCTACACAGAAGGTTTTAGCTGAAATGATTATGACCTAGACTCAGTCCTCCCAAAATCTTCCTTAGAATTTCCACCAAGGTAGAGGCTCTACCTCAAATTATCGATTACTTCATTTACATGTGACTTTTCTTATTTTGTCCTCATCATGAGAAGAGAGCCCTATTTTGTGGGCAAGTAGGAACAGTTCGCTTTTAGTTGGTTGAAATTCAACTGTATTCTTGACTCATCTTATTCTGGTCTTTGTGAACACAGACAACTCTCCACCTTGCTTTTTCCTATTTTTCCCAAAAGCTTTGATGGCTTATGCTAGTTCCTTCAAAATCCCTGATTTCTTATATTTTTAGCTTCTTCTGATTTATGTTGTTCATTAAAATGAAAGCTTTCATCACCTGCCTCTGGTTTCTGTATTAAGTATTCACACTACTAAAAACACTATTTTTTCGCCAGTACTAGAGCCTCCTCTCATATGTTCCTCAAATGCATACACAGAAGCATTCATGAACAAGCAGTTTTTCTCACTCACTGCATCACTTTCAACAATTTCAGTATTCCTGCAGTACACTGTGGCTTTATCACAATCCAGGTCATCTCAATTTAAATTAGGTGGATAATTCAAATCTAAATCTTAAGATACCCTTGCATAAATAGGTTACATCCCTCTCTACACACTTGATGCACAAAAGAAGTTCGTTTATTATATCTGAACGTTTTTAGGGCAAGAGTAATTTTCTGAAATGGAACTTGGAGCAATATCACCGAAATGCTAGTTTTAGACCTTGTCAGTAATTACGCTAATCTGCTTCTTAGGGAGGTTGGATGCGTTCCAAGTCCTCCTTTCCCAAATAACATTCCAATGTGTCCAGGAAGGTTTTTCTGAGCACTTTGATCTACTATCACTGTGTCTTCCCCAAACTCTAGAAGGTTTATTGTCGTGGCATTTGTTTGACTGCCAAACATAAGGACTTAACTTTCTCTATTACTAAGTTATCTTTTCATGTATAGGGCCAGCTGCACACATGAGCTGAAAAGCTCCTTAGGAGAAGTGACCTTTTCTTATAATAAATATAGATCTGACAGATCTGAATTTCTGAAATTAATGGCTATGCATAGAGACAGGCAGCAACAAGAGTGATGTAAACAGATCTCGTAAGAATTGAGAGCAAGCCCATCAAACATGCCTGGAAAGTAACGGTACAACAGGGTCTTACAGGAATCTCGATTACATTGTATCAAACACAACTCTGATTTCCTCCCCAAACCTGGGGAAGCAAGCCTTCTTAACTCAAACCATAAAACATATCATAAATATAGCTATTTCTCTCTCCCTCCAATGCTATGTCTTTAATCCAAGCCATCATCATTTCTCCCTCTAAAACCTAATACACCCTTGGGATGCCTGGGTGACTCAGTCAGTTAAGCATTCAACTCTGGACTTTAGCTCAGGTCATGGTCTCATGGTTTGTGAGATCAGTCCCCACAGTGGTCTCCGTGCTGACAGTGTGGAGCCTGCTTGGGATTTTCTCTCTTCCTCTGTCTCTGTCCCTCTGTCACTCACATGCCCTGTCTCTCACACACAAAATATACATAAATAAACTTAAAAAAAAAAAAAAAACTAACGTACCCTTCCCAAGTATTTCCATTAGAACTCTCTTCAATCCATTCTATGCAGTAGAAAAAGATCAGAGAGATCTTTTTTATTTAGCACACAGTTCAGATGTCCTACTTAAGACATTCTACAAAGTTTACAGTAGGATACAGGTAGATAGCACATGAAATTGTCCTGGAATTTAGGTGGCCATAAAGGGGAGGGACAAATGCCCCATCTGTTATATTGACTTCCCTTTTCTCCAGAAACCAGTAGAAGAGTTGCACACAGTTGCCAGGGGAAAGCAGGAAAGCTCCAGATGTACTTGAGGCTTAAGCCACCATTCCAGAAATATTTACAAGGACTGCATTAGTTTCCTGTGGCTACTGTAATGTTACCACGAACTCAGTGACTTATAACAGCAGCAATTTTCCTCTCACAATTCTGGAGGCCAGAAGTCTGAAATCAGTATCACTGAGCTGAAATCAGTGTGTTGGAATGGCTGCGTTCTCTCTGCAGGCTCCAAGGGACAATCCGTCCCTGGTCTCTTCCAGCTTCCGGTGGCTGCGGGCGACTTCTTCCCTTGTGACCATATCATTCCAATCTTCAACTCTCTCTCTGCTCTCTCTTCTCATCATTTTCCCCCTGTGCATGTGCAATCTCCTGCCTCTCACTTACTTGTGATGGCGTTTAGGGCCCATTCAGATAATCCAGAATTATCTCTTCATTGAAAAATCTTCAACCTAACCACATCTGCAAAAACACTTTCCCCAAATAAGGTCACATCCAGGTGCCAGGAACTAGGAGACCTGGTATCTTGGTGGTGCCAGTTTTCAGCCAACAACATGGACCATCTACAGGTTTCTATTTAAGAAAATGTAGGCAGCCATGAAACTTGTCTCGTTCTTGAACCAAACTCTGTACCACCAAAGCAAAACTCACACATGAGAGAAAAAACAGGATGCTCAGGTGTTCCTGAGAAATATGTGCCTTCACCTTCAAGCAAGTCAAAGTGTCCATTTCCCTGAACTCTTCTGACGGATTCTCAATGCCTTTAGAATAAATTCAAAACTCCTTACCATGACCTACAAATCCAATGTGATCTGAATGCTCCTTGTGTCCCCGACCTTGTCTCATACCTCACACCCCTGTACTCAGCAGCTCTCTCGATAACTAGAACTCACAAAGTACTTCAGTATTTGCTATCTCCTTGGCTCAGAATCCTTTTTCCCCAGACTTTTCTGGGGAGCTGTTTTCATTTAAATCTCAGTATGAATGCAATCTCTTTACAGAGGTCTCTGGTTTTTTTTTT
>JAQQST010000614.1:565-25336 GCA_028646485.1 Cryptoprocta ferox
GGGAGGGACAGAGAGAGAGGGAGACACAGAATCTGAAGCAAGCTCCAGGGCTCCAAGCTATAGGCACAGAGCCAGATGTGGGGCTCGAACTCAAAAACCGTGAGATCATGACCTGAGCCAAAATCGAATGCTTAACCAACTGAGCCACCCAGGCGCCCCCAGTACTAGTTCTTTATTTATAGTCGTTTGCCATACATATAGGTAAGGCCTTTGCACTTTCATAGAAGTGTAGTTCTAAGGAGCTGACACTATCATGTCATTTAAAGGTATTATTAGCTGGAGCTTCTCAACCAACTGAAGGCACCCAAAATGGAGAAATGTGGTTAGCTATATGGCACATGACTTGCTATATTAAAACCTAAGTTGGATAAAAATTAGGACATTTCATAACAGGAGAAGGTCTTACCTCATCCAAACATCTAACCCCAATACTTTCAATATACTTACTGAAAATGACACAATTTTTTTAAAAAAACTTTAAGGAATACTAACTTTTAAATGTTGGATATATACTGTAGTCAATACTGTACCTTAACTGGACCTGCACTGTGAAGTCACATTTGGTCCCAGAAATATCCCTAGAAAACACAGGGTAAGAATTACAATTATTTCTAAATATGCATATGAAAGCTGACTCAAAGATACTACTGTTACTCCAGAAAGTTTCTCAAATTATCGGAGCTATAACTGCTCTTAGGATAACTAACACTACTGTCGTATTTTCAATACCAATATTTGCATGACACTAATGCCCAATACACTGCTTTCAAAAATCACTTACTGTAGCCATTACTGGTTTCAAAGGCCAAGTGCAGGTGACATGTGGAGAGAACTTACATGGAACTACTGATCTGCTGCACTTGTTGTGGTGTCAATGCAAACGCAAAACAGGTTTCTCGAAAGCGCTGACTGTTGTCTGATGCTGAAGAAGGAAAGAATCATACTTTAATCACGTTGAAATTCTTCAACAAAGAACACAACATCCAGAAAAAACAAAAACAACCCCAATCATTCATATGACTTTAATTAATTGGAATGTATTCTAGAGTCTGGATAACAAGGCAATTAAACCACTGAAAAATAAGAAATATGCCAGTTGTAACATAACAGAAACGGGCCCAAAATGGCTAATTCCAAAAGCCGTATCAGGATTCAAATTCAGAAAATACATCATCAAAGAAACACTAATCGAAAAGTACCTAATCATATAAATGTGTGCATCTGAAAAGCATGCTTGTATAAAAACATGCTGGTATTAATTTTATTTAAAACAGAAAAGTATAAACCCATTTAAAGATACATGGTTTCTCAGCTAAGTAACAAATATACATACCTGCACAGGTGAGGTTACCTTTGGTCTTTAAGGCAAAATAAGAATTTTATCATCTCCCGTCTAACTTACCACGCAAGTGTTATACAGTAAACACCATAGGTAGTTTCTCCTAAGCTTAGATGACCTAACTTCAAAATTTGCCTGTGGCCACTATCTCAAAGAAGGAAAGAATTACAAAAAGAGGGGAAGGGAAGGAAGAGAAGAAGGGACAGAAGGGAAGTGGGGAGAGAAAAGAGCAGGACAGCAGGCAAGCAAGGACAGTCTGTGTGAGAGCAGGGATTCCTACAGTATGCGGCTGTAAGCAACAAGAGTTCTACTGGCTTAGACCAGTCATAGACGTATTTTAAAAATCAGCACTAATGTTTCCTCAGTGCTTGGCACAAAGAAGCAATGGATGACTGCTGAATGAATAAAAGAATATGAAAATTTTTTAATGTCAGATTAAACTATACCTTGAAGCATAATTTTCTAGTACAAAAGGATCACTAAAAGTTATTACCAAGGAAATCATGGCCTGTGGGCCACTTAAACCCATGCAGAAAAAGGAGCTGAACTTGGCCATCTCTTGTTTAAACTGGGTATGACCTTACTTGCAAGCAACACTTCCTCTACAATTACCATCAAACTGCAGTATGTGACGCTGAAAAATCTGTACAAATGCATCATGATGAGAAAAAAATGGAAAAGATCACTGTTGATCTATAATTTCATCTCAATATAGACGTATCTTTTAAAGGCCAGATTTGCATTTCTGCTTTCTGTGATCTGGGAAGGTTTTTTCTTGAATAACCTATCCCCAAGAAAGAGTTATTAACCAGGAAGTTATCTGGACTGTGAGGTACCACCCTGGCAAATGGCTGATAACCAAGGACGAGAATGCAGAAAAGCAGACACTTTCCTCTGTCAAACAATGCAAGTAACTCCTTCGCTTCTTAAAGGATATATCTCTATGCAGATTTTAGTCCAGTGGGCTTAGCCTAATTTAGATTTCTGGCCCCATTCTAAAACAGCGCTAAAATAATTTCCCAAGTACAAAAATTCGTATTCCTCTTTAGGCAAAATTTCAGATTCATTTTAGAATAAATGAGTACAGTAAGTTTTGGACACACACATGCAGATTTAGATAGAGAAGACATGACCAAAATAAAGAGGCAGTTTCTTGTGCCACACACGGAAATGAGGTTTATTACTTAGTGATAACCCCTATTTACAAACTCTTTTTAGACTGTAATACTCATGAAGTTATTACTGTTTATCTGGAAAAGCATCTTTCACCGATGTGGTTTTCAAGCTTAATTTCTACAGTGAATGCCAGTGAAGAATTTACAGTTTCGGTCTCGGGTAACAGATCACCTTAAAAACCTTCCTGAAAGTCAATTAAGCTATTATTGTCCCTTTTAGAAACGCTTAGGCTATTCTGAGCGTTTCTAAAAGCAGAAGCACAGAACCTTCATCCTGAAGAAGGAGTCTTAACATGTCTTCCAAAGCAATGACCTCCACTGTTGGGGGTACACATCTCAAAAGGTACGTTAAGACAATCCACAAGGATACAAGAGAAGGTACCTACCTACCTATAAAATGTAAGTTTCAAAAAGTTGAGATTGTACAAGAAATCTCAAATCTAATTTACAAACACATCTAAACTTGTATGTAAAATCTTACCTTCTTTACTTCTAGTTTTGTTTTGTAACAAACACAATATTAATTTAGTAGTTCGACAGATGCAACGTAAGTATATACTAAATTATTTTACTGGGGTGCATACGGCCACATAAGTGTGCAGACCACCAGTCCCGAGTTCAACCTTCCTTTCAACCCTTCCTCACACTGTCTGAATCCTTTTAGAGGTGGGGGAAGGTGCCCATTGCCTTGTCAGGCAGAAGATAGCTGGTATTAACAGCTAAATCGTAGGAAAGTGTGCAGCCCTATAGAGAGTAGCGAAATTTAGTGGAAAAAGAAGAGATGACACAGATTTGGATTCCAAACTGGTTTCGCCCCTTACTTGCCACATAACCTTCAGTTCTTATCCAATACTCTGCGACTATTTCTTCCTCCAACATTTAAACATACACACACACATACACACAGAACCTTGGAGGGTTATTTTGAAGAATATAAACAAGGTAAGGTATTTAAAACAACCAACAATGTCCTTTTCTATCCACTTTCCTCCTTGTGCCCTTATACAGAGTCAAAATACATAATGCTTTATTAATTTCCACCCATCGATGTCATACACCATATCCGGGGACAGCCAATCTTCAAATATTTTAGATGGCATTAATGAGCCCCTCTTTCTCAACTCTTCTCACTGTACTTCAGGGGAGATTACAGAATTACTCACCATCCTGATCCTCTGGCCATACCCCAGGTTGTCACACCCTTAAGCAACAGCAAGAACTGGACACACTCTGTCACAGTATATATTATTTATTCACACTATCTGCTGCTCCCCTGTACTGGCCCATCCCATGGGAGGATTATTCCAGCACTACTGACATTAGCCTTGGCCAATGAAATGTGAGTGGAAGTGTACCACTTCCAGGCAGACTTTTATAGGTTATCCTTCAGTTTCACCATCTTTCTTTCAGGTTCACCCTGATTCTAGAGTGAGATGAGTATAAAGGAGAGCCACAGCCAATCTGCAGCTAATAAGTAACATAAGGAGGATATAAACCTTACTCACTTGCCACTGAGATTTATGATTGCTTATAAGCTGACTGATACAGTATTCCAAATGTGATGTGACTAGAAGAATATTTTTATCAACTACTATCATCTACTATTGTTAATCTATACAATAATCATGAAAAGGTATCCAACTCCTTTTTCAGATTTAGAAAGTGAGGTTCAAAGTACTTATGTTAAGGCCCCATACTAGGTAAGAAGAAGCAGAGTTGGAACTCAGATCTAAACATCTCCAAAGCCCATGCTCTTCTCATAATACAGGTCCGATAGCTCCCCTGATCTAAGTGGTATAATTCTCTTAATGCAGCCTAGCATTATATTGGATCATAGAAAATAGGAAAAGAATGACCCACTATCCCTTCATCATAACTGCTTATCATTTTTACATATTTCCTTCTACTCATTTTCATATTGAATTGTATACACAATTTGAAAGCTCACTTTTAAAAAATTACCTTTATCACATTTTTCAATTATAATCTCTATTACCATATTTTAATTATTGCATTGTATTCTGTCTACAGGGTATAACGAAAATTTTAATTACTCCCTTGATTAGCTATTTAGGTTGTTTCTAATTTTTCATTATTTGAAACAACTCTGTGAACATCTCTGGGCTCATACATTTGCTTTCTGAAAGGGGGGGTAGTTATTACTTTCTTTGGATCAATTCCTAGATGTGGCATTTCTGGGTCAAAAAGTATAGAGATGCTTATGAATCTTGACATATTGTGAAAGTGGTTTTCAAATGGTTATAACATTATATATAAGACTACCAGCAATTTATGCATCTACTAACTGCACCCTACCCTGGCCTGCACGGGCCTTGTGCTAATTCAATGGGTGGACCATAGTAACTCCTCAGTAGTTTAATGTGCATTGAAGAGTTCTTCCCTCTTTGTTTTTGCTTTGCTTCCTGTTTAGTTTATTGTCCAATCTTGTCCTGCACCATTTTATAATGTTCTTTCATATATAAGAACATTAATCTTTGGAAATTTGCTGCAAATATCTCCCCCAGTCGGCTATATTTTTTTCCTTTGGCTACATTTTTGGATGATATAAAAGCTGAACTTTTATGTAGTCTAATCCATCAGCCATATTCTTCACAAATTCTAATTATTCCCCTTCTAAGTTTCAATCAACACAATTCAATTTTTTGGCTTTTTGTTTCTATGTAATTATTAATCCATCTGGAACTTATTTTAGTATGTGGTATTTTTTAAAATCTAAATTTCTGTTACTCCAAATGCTTACACTAACAACATGTTAGTTATGTGTTAAATAATCCTTTCTTTCCCTATAGATATGTGTGCTTCATTTCTCATATATTAAATCCTTATATACAATATGTTCCATTTCTGGACTATTTTCCCATTGGTCTTTTTTATCCTGGTGCTGGAACTCTAGTTTTTAATTGTTATAGATTCATTATGTTTTGGTATCTTATAGTTAGGTTTCTCTCCATCCATTCTTTTTTCAGAACATTAACATCAACTTAAATATTTATTCATCTATATGAACTTGTGAATAGTTTTGCTATGATTTTTAAAACCTAACAGTATTTTGAATAGAATTACAATAAACCTACAAATTATTTTGATAGCTGATATCTTTATATCTTTACATCTTTAATCTGCCATTACTGGAGTACTGAACCTGTGTCCATTTATTCATATCCTCAAGGTTTTGTCATTTTCATGACATAGTTACACAGTTCCCATTAAGACTACTCTTGTGCCAAATATCAATCAACAGGAGAAATGAATGAATAAATTCATATAATAAAATATTCTGCAACCAAAAAGAGAGAGAGAGATCAGTAATACCAAAGGTGGTTTCTTTTTGAAGATCAATAAAACTGATATACCTCTAGTCCAACTAATGAATAAGAGAGGACACAAATGACCAATGTCGGGAATAAGAGGCAACATCACTACTCAACCCACATATATCGAAAATGTATGAACTATTATTATTAATACCTTTGTACCAAAAATTCTGACAACATAGAAAAACCAGACACATTTCTTGAAAAACAAAAACAACCGAAGTGCACTCAAGAAAAAATAGACATGAATAGCCCTATATCTAGTAAAGAAATTATCGTGGTTTTTTTTTAGTAAAGAAATTAAATTTGTAGTTAAATATCTTTTTTGAAAGAAAACTCTAAGCCCAGATGTCTTCTCAGGGGAATCTACCAAATTAAGGGGGAAAAAAACCAAAAAACAGTTCTACATAAATTGTTTCAAAAAACTGAGTAATTCTATCAAACATTTAAAAAAGAATACAAGCTCTAAAGAACTCTCCCCACCCAAAAAAATTTTTTTTTAAAAAAGGAAGTACATCTCAAATCATTCTATGAGGTCAGTATTACTATAGTACCAAAACAAGCCAAAGAAAATTACCGACCAATACCTCACATAAGCATTAACACAAATATTCTTAGTGTAACTTCAGCAAATCAAATCCAACTATATATTAAAAAAGGAGAGTACATTGCAACCAAGTAAGATTTCTCCTAGGAATGCAGGAACCAATGTTCAACATTCAAGTCACTACATTAACTAAATAAGAAATACCACACTGTCATTTCAACAGACACAGAAAATGCATCTGACATAAATTCAACATCCATTCTGGATTAAAAAACAAACTCTTGGCAAACCAAGCATAGAAGTGAACTTCCTCAGCCCAATAAAGGATTCTTATGAGAAACTTATAGCTAACATTATGCTTAAACGTGAAAAACTAAATACTATCCCTAAAAAATTACCACTCACCATTTCTATTCAACTATGTACTAGAGGTTCTTGCTAGGGTAACAAGGTGAGAAAAAGAAATTTAAAAAATCAAGATTGGAAAATAAGTAAAATGGTCTGTCACAGACAATATATGATGACCTATGTTACAGAATCTACAAAAAGCTATTAGAAAAGTGAATTTAGTGGGTAAAGATGATACGTAAAAATCTGTCATATTCTATATAGTAGGAATTGAAATCTTAAAAACATATTTATAATAGCATCCCTTCCAAATGAAACACTTAGGGATAAATATCACAAAGAGGTACAAGACCTTTAAAAATAGCAACCACTGCTCAGAGAAATTAAGAACCCAAATAAATGAAGAGATATACAGTGTTCGTGGATCAGAAGATTCAGTGCTATTAAGCTATTGTTACCAAAAAATCCTAGCTAGATTGGGGGTACAGGGGGATAGTAACTGACAAGGTGCTTCTAAAACTCACTTGGAAATGCAAAGGACCTAGAAGAACCACTTTGAAAAGGAAGGCTGAAAGGCTAACACTAGGTGATTTCAAGACATTATAAAGCTACAGTAATGAAGACAATATGATGTTGGTGTCCAGACTGTATAAAAATAAATCTATGGAACAGAACAGAGTCTCAAAATACACCTACATATATATAAAGAACTAATTTTTGACAAAGGTACAAAGGTTAATTTAGTTGAAAAAGAACAGTCTTATCAATGAATGAGGCTGGAACAACTGAAGAAGGAGAAGGAGAAAAAGGAGCTTCAAATCATATAGTACACCACTTATAAAAATTAATTCAAAATAGGTCTTAAGTGACATCATGGAGAAGCTCCAGGGGTTAGTCCCTCCTCTAATATAACCATTAAACTGGGGGGAAAAGCCCTATCAGAATCAATGATTTCAGAACTCTGGAACTTGATCAGACACTTACAGCAACCAGGGGAGTGTCTGATGAAACAGGACGACTGAACTTTTTTAAAAGAACTGTGTGAGTGATCTAGCAACTATCCCCCACCATCTCTGAGACACACTGTGGCTGTGGGGACCACGGCTTGAGTTCTTAGAGAGGCTGGCTGAGCTCATATGGACAGTAAGAACCTAGCTCTCCAAAAATTTGGGGTTGCGCATTTTGTGTGGTCTGATGGTTCTCTGAGGGATCAGAGTAGATATTTCTCTTTGTTTCAAGACCTGCTCTAGCTTCAGCAGCTTCCCCGCCAGCATCTAGCAGAAGATTGAAAGTGATGTGCACACTTTGGATTTTTTTAGATCCAGACATCTGGAGAAATCTCCGTCAAATAACAGGCTGACTAAAGACACAATGGAGCAGAAAATTCACCAACCACACACAACAAGGAATAGAGACTTTACAGCAATAGTGTAGAAAAGTCACTGTACGAAAGAGACAGCTGCACCCCTCAACAAGTAACAAAAGCAATCACTGAGGAGAGGGAGAATCTGATTTCCAGTTAGCATATTAAAATACTCAAAACAGCTAGTTCTCCATAAAAAATTGCAAGGATAGACATAGAGAATAACTGAATACAATGGAGAACCCAGAAACAAACCCTCACATCTATGGTCAACTAATTTTCTACAAGCATGCTAAGAATACTGAATGGGGGAAGAAGAGTCTCTTCAAACATGGTAGGAAAACTGGTTATCCACAGGGAAATGATGTTAAACCCCTACCTTACATCATATACAAAATTTAACTCAAACTGGATCAAAGACTATATTTTTAATATATTCATCATGCACTTATAATATTTATATTAATACATACTATATAATATATAATAAATATATTTATGTAATAAATGCACATTTGTTGTTTATTTTATATTAATGAAATATATTTAATATATAAATATAATAAATTTAATAAATGTTTATTGTATAAATATATATTTATTATAGATTTATTGTATTTAAGGAGCTAAAATATAAACATTTTAGAAGGAAACAATCTTCATGACCTTGGATTTTGCAATGGTTCTTTAAATATGACAACAAAAGTACAGGCAAAGGAAAAAATAAACTGAACTCCATTAAAATTAAAAATGTGCATCAAAGGACAGAGTGAAAAGACAGCACACAGAATGGGAGAAAATATTATCAATCATATATCTGATAAAGGTTTAATATCTAGAATATATGAAGAATTCCTAAAGAACAAAAACAACCCAATTTAAAAGATAGGCAAAGAATTTGAATGGATACCTCTCTAAAGAATATACACAAAAGGCCAAGAGGCACATGAGAAGATGCTCAACATCTTTAGTCTAGGAAATAAAAATTAAAACCACAGTGAGATATACAACCAGTGGGAGGTCTAAAATTTTACAAACGACAACACCAAGTGTTGACAAAGACATAGAGCAAATGGAAAGCTCATGCCCTGCTGGTGGGAATGAAAAATGACCCAACACTTTCAAAAACAGCTTGGAAACTGCTTAAAGAGTTAAACTGCATCTATCATATGACCCATTTATTCCATTCCTAAGCAGTTTACCCATGAAAAATAAAAGCATATAACCATACAAAAGTTTGGGCCTCAATTTTCATAGCAGCTTTCTTTTCAACAACTCATAACTAGAAACAACCCAAATGTCAATTAATGGGTAAATGAAGTGTTACCTCCATATAATGAAATACTACCCAGCAATAAAAAGGAATAAACTACTGACACACACAACAACACAGTTAAGTCTTAGAATATAATCCTGAGTAAAAGAAGACCGACTTCTCTCCCCAAGTATATAATCCATGATTCCATGACATAAAATTTTAGAAATGCAAATTGATCCATAGATGTGACATTCATAATGTGACAGAAAGCACATCCAATCTAGGAGCAGGGTGGAAACTGAAGGGGTAGCAGGGAAGAATTACTAATGGGATGAGGAAATTTGGGGAGTGATGGATATGTTCATTATTTTAATAATGGTGATGAGTTCACAGTAAAAACGTACTAAACTGTACATTTTAAATATGTACAGCTTATGAAACGCCAAGGATATTTCAATAAAGTTGTTTAAAAAAGTGACTAAAGCAAAATGGGGGGAGGAGGTTGAGGGGGGTGGGGATAAACAAAAGAACCCTGAAGGACTACCAACATTAAAGGCTCATGTCAAGGAAGAAATAGCCAGAAATTCAGAAAGAAAAGCAGGGGGAAATGGTGTCCTTGATACCAAGTAAAGAAAGAATTTCAAAACAAGTGTGGATAGTGTTAAATGCTCAGAGATCAGGTATGATGAGAGTTGAGAAATGGATTTAACAACTATCAAGTCATAAGTGATCCTGGCTGGATGTGTTTCAGGGGAATGGGAGGAGGAGCAAAAGCCAGAGTGCAATGGGTTCAGGTGCGAATGGTTTGTTAAATCACTGACTTTAACACTTAAACAACTTCAAGGAGATTTTCAACAGCATTCCCCTGTAAGTATTAATTACTAACATTTCATCTGTAGTAAATATGAGATCTTCAATTGTTTTCATATCTGCAATAGGAAATTATATTAATGTCTCGGGTTTTTGCATTAATTACTATACTATTCTGAATCAGAGTAACTAATCTTGAAGGCCTTCAGAGTTTTAGAATGTATGGTAATTTGAATTTTTGCAATTTGCTAAGACGAGAATTTGAATGTTGGCTCTTTGGGGGATACAGGATTGGTGTGTTTCAGGTAGCATTTCGGCCTCTCAATATGACATGAATTATAGTATACTTGTAGTTGCTGAAGATAAAAGAGAAGTCACTTAGATTTTCACTTACTCTATGCTCTAGTTTAGAGAAAAGATGAAATGTTCTAGTGGTGTTCATAATTAAGGATACTTACAAAGGTTATGGGGGAATACCTCTTACGAATATTAAGAGCTTAATGTACTCATGGGAGATTTTCAACAACCTTCCCCTGTAAGTATTAATTACACATTTCATCTGTAAGAAAGAAAAGCATTGCCCACAATAACCAGGATATAATTATAATTCAAAATACACAAAATGTGCAAAGAGAAAGTTAAGGCTTTAAAATTTCATCTTTTTTTTTTTTAATATATTGTTCCACAGAGAAATGAACTAGACTGAAAAGAGAAAGAGGAATCATGTTGCAATTTACATAAACTCAAAACACTGGAAGGTAAAACCTAGATGCATAAAATAAACATGGTTATTGAGATTCTGATGATAGAAACACTGAGCTAATCTAAGTGGCTGTACTTTCAACTGCTCTAAAAATATTCACTATTCCACCTCACCAGCAGAAAGAAAAGCTAAAAATAGTCATCTTTCTGTTATAGAATATTTCTCGCTGTCTTGAGGAAAGTGAAACTAAAGTATCTATCTACAAATGTCAGCCTTAAAATCTTTAATAAGATCTCTAATTTATTCAAGCAAACAAACAAAAACCTGGACCATTATGTAATTTTTGAAAATGGAGCTGAAATGATATATTTTCAGCATTAGGCTGCTAAGACAGAAGTTGCAGAAAATTTATTTCCTCCAATAAAGGCATATACACTGAATCATCAACGAACACTGTTTTGACTAACTGCTTTATCTTTAAAATGAGAGGTTTTTTAAGTAAACAATATTTAATGACATGACAACAGTCATAAAATATTAAAAGACATAGAAATATATAGCATAAGCAATATATATATATATATGCATTATATTTTTTAATGTTTATTTATTCATTTTGAGATGGGGGAGGGGCAGAGAGAGGAGAGAAAGAACTCCAAGCAGGCTCCACACTGTAAGCGCAGAGCCTGACCCAGGGCTCGAACTCCTGTACCACAAGATCATGACCCGAGTGGAAAACAAGAGTCAGATGCTTAACTGAGCCACCTATGTGCCCCAATATATTCACTATTGAAAGACCAAATGAGGCAGCAAGAGTTGATTTCTTTATGACTTTGCCTTTAGAATTCTTCAGACTGCATTATGTATTGCTCTTACAATAATTTTACATATCTTATACAAAAACCATGTGATATCACACACGCATTAAATCTACTGCTAGATTTTAAGAATCTTCATGATGACAAATATTTCACGGTAAATGCTGGCTTGAAGTTCTTTGGGGTACAACGAAAGTTATACATGAATTTTTCCACCCATACAGAGGAAAAATTACCAATACTAAGAAACAGGAAACAACTGTAACATGCAATACTATTAGACTTCAGCTCTATAAAACCCTTTGATTTCATTTTATCATACACTAACTGCAGGTTCCTAGTAAACTCATTTTCAGTATACTTCCCTGTGCTTTTCATGATCTTTCTCCTCTGCAGTTTAACTCCTATTTAGTCATTCTATTATTTTTTGATAGTTTACTGAGTTAGTAGCTGGTTTCCTGATAGATTTATTAATCAAATGAGCCTATAGACTCCTGGGCAACTTTAAAGCTAAAAGTATGGTAAATATTTTATCTGGCCCATCTATTCTCTCACAGCTGGCAGGCCATCAGGCTATTTTAAGTCCAGTGGGTTAAGAAACAGGACTAGGTCAAATCAAGCCAGCCAGCTATGAACGATGTCTGATGATCAATGTTTAAATCCAAAAATAAAAAAGGGAAACAGACTACAATTAAGTTAGTTTTCTCTTTCTTTAACAAAATGTCATTTTCTTCTCTCTGTTTTTTTTTTTTGCTATTGGTAATACAAAAAAGTTAGGAAAAAAATCTAAAAGTCTGCGACTTGATGATAGCAGATAAAAACATTATTTTCAGGGGCACCGGGATGGCTCAGTCAGTTAAGCATCCGACTTCAGCTGAGGTCATGATCTCATGGTTCATGAGTTTGAGCCCTATGTCGGGCTCTGTGCTGACAGCTCAGAGCCTGGAGCCTGCTTCAGCTTCTGTGTCCTCCCTCTATCTCTGCCCCTCTCCTTTTCATGCGCTCGCTCGCTCGCTCTCTCTCACTCTCTCTCTCTCTCCCTCTCAGAAATAAATAAAAACTTTAAAAAAATTTTAAAAACATTTTTGTGCATACTCTTCCAGGCATTTTCCCATATACATACACATATGTACATTTGTACACCAAATGAGTGTAAGACAGTTTCCCACAGAAACTGCAATGAATACATTTCTCAGTTAAAAGCATGTAACAAAAATCTTTCCATGTCAATAAACATATCTTTGTCATCATTTTAAATGGCTACATGGTATTCTATTATACAGATGTGCCATAATTTAACCAGTCTCTTACCGCTGGACATTTATATAATTTTTAATTTTTTCCTTCCACAATCAATGCGTTTCCTTCCTCCCTGGGTGTGGTCCATGTGTGTATCTATATGGTATTTCCTTAGGACATCCTCTTAGAAAAGGAATGGGTGGGTCAAAAGACAGACACATTTGTAAAGCTTTTGTACAAGGTGCGAATTTTCTTCCAAAAATGTTGGCTTGCATAAGTTAAGTGGTATGTGAGAATGCTAGATTTACTTGCCATCACTGGACAGTATGTGAAAAACATCGTACTGTCTTAAATTTGCCTTTCTTCGGCTACTCTGTAAGTTGATAACTTTTCATATCCTTCATTGGCTTTCTTTGCATTGTGAATAACACTATTCTGCTGTGTTAGTCATCTTTTAATTTTTTTCTCTTGATGCTTCAAAACTGAGAAATGACCATTGCTTTAGGTGACAATACAGTCAATGATGACCTAGATAACAAGAGTTTCACTGGCATGGGGTAGATGAAAACCTACTTGGAAACAGTTCATCAAAGAAAGGGAAAAAAGAAATAGGAGACAGTAAATTGAGACACCCCTGGCAAGGAATTCTGTGATGAAGGAAAAGAAAATGGGGGTATAGCCACAGTGAAATCAGGAGAAAAGTACTTTAAGATGGGAAAGTTAGCATAAAGTTTTATATTAATGGGAATGATCTAGTAAAGAGGCAAAAAATTGATGATGCACGAAGTATTAAGGATTGGCCTTAGCCCAAAGGCTTCATCCAAGGTCACCGAAAACCATATATATGTAAAGAACACACAGGCAGAGGCACAGGTAGGCAGGGATAAGGTGCTTATGATAGTTATGAAAGTTAACTTCTGAATCGTCCTATCATCTCAGGGAAGGAGAAATGAAAACGAAAGGCATCAGCAAACAGTGGAAGAATAGCTGTTTGTGAGACAGTAAGTATGAAATAGTCCTCTAGCAAAGTGGGAGAGTATATGGATTACAGTAATGCTGTCTGATAGCCAACTATGATTAAGTACTACTATCCACACACAAATTATTTCCAATAGCCTTTCACATATTAAAGATATATGATACGGTCAGATATTATAAATAGTTTCCCTTGGTTTGTGCCATTTCATGTGATAAAGTATTTTTGGAGTTTGAGTCTTCACTAGGAAATCTTGTTTTCTTTCTTTAGGGAAAATTCTTACTCCAATGTTATTTACGTATTATTTATGTACTTTAATGCATTTATTTATTTTTTAAATGTTTATATATTTTGGAGAGAGAAATAGAACACAAGTGGGGGAGGGGCGGGGAGGCAGAGTATCTGAAGCAGGCTCTGTGCTGATGGCAGTGAGCCCAATGCAGGGCTTGAACCCATGAACTCTGAGGTCATGACCTGAGCCGAAGTCAGACACTCACCAGAGCACCTTAATGCATTTATTTAAATGCAACCTGTATTTCCTTCTGACATTGTTTTAGTTTCATTTCTAAGCATTTTAATCTTTAAACCATTTTGACATTAATCTGGTAAGTTGCAAGGTAGGAATCTTACTTTTTAATGGTTAATTAAGAACTCCTGAACAACTTAATACCTAATTCATGCACCTAATTAGAAATTTCACTTTCATGTTATTTTTAAATTGTATTCCTACTTCATTAACTGCTTATTCAGGCACCAGCTCCACAGTTTCAATCACTGTAACTTTGCCACATATAAAGACAGTATATTCTATATGTGGTACAGCATGCACCCCTGTGTCAGAATCCTTCCATCTAGTCTTATTTTTTCTTCTCAATTATACTGGACATTTTAGTCATGATACCTATACCACATCCAACTTCCCCTTCTAGCTCAATCTTCCCAGCTCACATCTCCTATCAGGGAAATAGCTCTGGGCTGTTTTCTGTATTGAACATCCATCCATAGGACCAGGGAGCAACATTTTCCCAGGCATGGCCTATCCACTGACTTCTGGGCAACCCACAGAATGACCAGGCTTGAAGGAAGCCATCCATTAGCAACATATTAACTAAGATCAATTCAAACTAGCTTCCTCCAGGATTTGGAGGGTAGAAGATGCAGAGTCTCCGAGAGCTCTTTGTAGCCAGCAGAAAACAAATTAGATGCTTAAAGAGATACAGAGATGCCAGAGAGGAAAAGCAGGCATGTAACCATACAGAGGAAGTATAGAATCATAACTTTCTGATTCTGGTTTTAATTCATATATATCCTTACATTAAACTTTTCTTAGGTGACCTGAGGTATTACCTTCCTTGCAATCAAAAAAGCCTACAACACAAAGGAAGTTTAGAGTCATTTGCTAAAGCTCTCTTCCTCTTCCCTTCACCTCCTCCCTCTCTATAAGTTGGATTTTTAATTACAACTACACTAGATTACTGAGAATACACATCTTTCAAAAAACTGTGTTTTTCTATATATTAAAGTCTTTAGGGGTCTGTAAACATTTTTTTCTTCAAATAAGTCCACTGTATTTGAGGAGTAGTCTTTTGTATTTTTTTTAATTGTCGCATGAGCTTTTTCTTCAATTTTGTAACTAGTCCTTAGCAAGTATATAAAAATTTCTCATAGTGTGGTCCACAAGAATATACCTTGAGATTTTCTAAAAGGGCACTGCAAAGGAAAAGATGTCCTATAAAGGGAAAGGGTTACATGTTCAAAGACTTTTGGAAAGTTGTTACGTAAAACACCTCTCACTTAGAGATTCCTGGAGCACATGATGATATTTAAAGCCCTGAGAAATTCTGCTGTAACAAAACTTATTTAAATTTAAGTTTCCAGGGGCACCTGGGTGGCTCAGTCGGATGAGTGTCCAACTTCGGCTCAGGTCATGATCTTACCACTTGTGAGTTCGAGCCCTGCGTCAACTGTGCTATTAGCTCAGAGCTTGGAGCCTGCTTCTGATTCTGTGTCTCCCTCTCTCTGCCCCTCTCCCACTCCCACTCTGTCTCTTTCTCTTAAAAATAAATAAATGTTTAAAAAAAGTTAAAAAAATAAATAAAATAAATTTAAGTTTCCAAACTTAACGGGACATAGTTAAAGAATGCCTACGGACATCCAGTGGAACCAGTATCCAAGGATCGCATTTTGTAAAACAGTGACATGTAAGTAAGTAGACATTTCTCATATACTTACTCAGCAGCTTCTATTCCCCCAGTAGACATTTTTGTTTGTGGCTTTACTTCCAGTCTCAGAATGGAGCATATGACCAAAGTCTAGGCTAAAAAGTACAATATATTCCCTTGCCGGGGTTGACTGATCAAGGACTGGACAAGGCATTTAAAATAGTTCAATCATCTTGAGCCTCAGGACTTCCCTTGGGAATGTTGAGACAAAGACTTTTCCTCTCTTTGGGCAGATGTGAATCTGAAAGGAACTCCCGCGAACCACATAAATGCCTTAAAAACCAGGACCAACATCGAGGAAGCAGAGCCACGAAATGAAGAACATGAATCTGATGGTTACACAAACATTCATTCTACAAGTATTTATTGACCACCTAGTATGTTTTAAGATACCATTCTAGGTGCTTGAAATAATCAATGAACAAGAGATCAAAACCTCTGCTCTTACCGCACTTACGTTCTAATGGGAAAACAAAGATAAATAAATAATATCATAATAAAGTGTATTAGAAGGTGATAAACATTATGTAAAAAGTTGGGCAAAGTAATGGGAATTGGAAGGAATGAGGTGCAATTTTAAACAGCAAGTCTGGGTAAGTTTCATTAAAAATAGTAATACCTTGCAGCACCTGGATGGCTCAACCAGTTAAGCATCCAATTCCTGATATCAGCTCAGGTTGTGATCTCGAGGTTGTGAGATCAAGCTCTGCACCACTGGGCTCTGTGCTAAGCATGGAGCTTAGCTGGGATTCTCTCTCTCTCTCTCTCTCTCTCTCTCTCTCTCTCTCTCTCACCCTCCCCTGCTCACACTCGTGCTTTCTCTCAAAATAAATAAACATTCTTAAAAAACAGTAATACCTTGACTTCAAGGAGGTGAAGGAGAGAGCCATGTGGGAGCAGCATTCCAGGTAAAGAAAACACCCATGCCAAGGCTCTAAGACAAGAGCACAAAGTATAATTGAGCAACAGCAAGAAAGCCAGCATAGTTAGAGCCAAGTTAACAAAGAGAATAAATACTAGCAGATGATGGTATCAGATGGATAACAAAGAGAAGGCTAGATCATAAGGATTTTGGATTTTACTGAGTCACATGGGAGGCCAAAAAAAGAGTTTTAAACAGAGAAGTAACATGATTCGCTTACATTTAAAAATATGACTCTGGCTGCTAAGTTGAGAACATTGTAAAGGGAACAACAGTAGAAGCAGGGATTAATGTAATCATCCAGGTGAGAGATGATGGTGGCTCACATCAGGGTAGCAGCAAAGGTTATGAGAAATGGTAAAATTCTGGATATATTTCCAAGGTAGAGCCCAACTAATTAGACTGGGACATAATAAAAGACAAAAATCCAGGAGGACTCTAAATATTTCAGCCTGAGCAACTAGAAGGATGAAGATTCCCTTAACCAAGAAGGAGAAGACTCTGGGGAGCAGCTGTATGGGACAAAAGAACAAAAATTCACTCCTGGACATAGTAAGTTTGAGACAGACATCTGAATCATATTTTCTATAGGCAGTATATGAGACTCCAGAACTCATGAAATAGATCTTGGCTAAAGATACAAAGTTAGGGTCACCAATGTTTAATTACTATTTAAAGGCTTGAGACTAGATTAAATCACCAAGGAAGTGTAAACAGAAAAGAGGTTGGGAGGAGGAGAGAAACAAGCAAAGATGTATAAAAATAAATGACCAGTGAGATAAAAGGAAAATCAAGAGAGAGGGGAGGATCCTGGAAGCCAAGGGGCAAAGCGATGCAAGCAGCGGAACCTGATGAATTGTGTCAAATGCTGACAATAGATCAAATAAGCAGAGTCTGAGAAGGGACACAGTTTTCTTGACAAGGGAGGTTCCAGGGGAGTGACTCAAGCAAAAGCCTGACTGGAATGCACTTACAGGTGAATGGAAGGTGAGGAACTGGAGACATACTAGACAAGTGGCAGAGGAAGAGGAAGGTCAAGAAAAGGATCTTGGTGTTCACTGAACTCAGCATCAAGCCCCTTACTCTTTGGTTATATGAACCAACAACTTAGCTTTTATGTTAATGCCAGATTTAGGTGGATTTTCTATCATTTGCAATAAAAAGAATACTGATTTTATTACATTAAGTTTTAATTAGCTCTCAGGCTGAACTTTTAATGAGTTCTAACACATTCTCACTATTGATTTTCTAGTAGTTTTCTTGTACATGAGTTCTGGTATAAAAGGATCTAGAAGATTCTGGCAACACTAAAACTCCAGACTAGAAAGGGAAATTATTTTAAGTAATGTTTCACAATCTACCTGGTATAAACTGAAACAAAAAGCTTGCTTAAATTTTTTTTTCTTAGATGTGTATTGTCTTTAGCTAAGTATAAGCATTAAGTATTTACTTTCGAATTTTTTCCTGTTTATAAATGTTGGCCACTTTGGGCGCCTGGGTGGCTCAGTCGGCTAGGCATCCAGCTCTTGATTTCAGCTCAGGTCAGAATCTCACAGTTCAGGAAATCGAGTCCAGCATCACACTCTGTGCTAACAGCGTGAAGCCTGCTTGGGATTCTCTCTTTCTCTGCCCCTTCCCCACACACACTCACTCTCTCTTTAAAATAAATAAATAAACATTTTTTAAATGAATGAATGAATGAATGAATAGATAAATGTTGACCACCTTATTTTTCATCATACACTCCTATTATGTATAATTGCATTTAGATATAGTTTAATAGCCATTTTCAAATTCATTCTACCCTATCCTTTCTTTCTTAAAAAACTATAAGGGTAAAATATTAAAATTTGAGAGCAGCTTGAATTCATGAACCTAGAAAAGGTTCCAAAGACTAGAATTATCTACTGTAAACAATAGACATTTATTAACATTTACCCATAACTAATTTTATATTTACAAAAGACAAGCTAGAAATTCTAGGCATTTGGGTAAATACTGGCTTATGCCCCTAAAATACACTGCTTCAGAGAACTCAGTCTTATAAACTACTATGGTTACTTTCCTGTACAAAGAAATGAATGTCCTTCTGATAAGGATTAAGAGAACTCATGACATGAAGGTGGTGGCAGGTGAACCCAAACCTAAGCACACTTGCTATGAACAGTGATCAGAGGAAAAATAGCTTAAAGTTAATGGAAAATCCCTGACAAACACCTAAGTTACAGATAAGCAAACATGTACAAATAGCTACTACTGCCTTGGACTCCCACGCTGAGTAGAGAGCCTACAGGTTCAAAAGTAGAAATATTATGAATATCAAGATTATTTTAATGGAGCTGGGCCAGACGAATGCTCAAGCAATTGTAGGCGTCTTAGATTTAGCTCCTTGCTAAAAACCGTCTTTCCCCTATGGTGCCAAATAATCATAAATAATGCCAGGCATTCTGTGTAACCACAGTTCCCAGCTAAGAAGTAAAGTGTAGTTACCTCAGTCTGTTTCTCTGTACCTTCTTCCTAAGGAGAATATCTCATCAGGAGAATGTTTTTGTCTTTTAAAAATCCAGTAATGATTTTTCACACACTGTGCCCCTAAACATAAGCCAAGTTCACCTGTGTTCAACTAAAGAAACAGCAATCTGACCCAATGCTAGATGAAAGCTTACAATATTTAGATGGGACACACTACTGCAACTGATGAAAATGTTCAGAATTTTTCAGCAGTCAGGCTCTTACACTGACTGTTAGAATCACTCACTTCACTCTATAAATCAGATTACTTTCTTCCATTTTACAGATAATATCAGAAGGAAAATGGAAGGATTCTGTGAGGTTTAAAAAGAGATACATGTGCAAGCCTAGGAAAAATGCCACCGGGAGGAGCTAGAGACCCTGGACACCTAAGAAGGGGGCAGAAAGAGGTGGGGGAAGCACAAAGAAACAAATAGGAAGATGTCAAAGACAACTTTCCACTGAAATTTGGCCTGAGTCAGTTTTGTAACAGATAAGAGAATCCTTTCTTCTTGCTCCTAGAGTTCACCTTCCCGTACCGCGAATCCTCCACATTTGTAATACAGAGAAGGTCTAGATGCAAAAGTTACTTTCCTCATGAGCATGAACATGATAGATGTTAACTATCACTTTTAGCTTTGATGGTGAAGGAAGGGGAGAACAGAGTTTAATATCTCCAATATGTACATGCTCATTTCTTTCTTATCTCTTCTCCCAACTCTGTGCAAAGGAATGTGCTGTATCTCTTACACACAGTCATTGCAATGCATGTTTTCACAAACTAGAGTACTAAAAATCAACCGGAAAAGGAAATTATCACCTTTAATTGAATCAGTATCTAAATTGTAGTTTGCCATACAGCAAAAGTATGCCATGCAATGACCCTCAGCTAAGAACTGAATTAGACTCGTAATTATCATTTTCTCAAAATAGTTAAAATGTTTAACTCAGGTGATTCCTTGGGTATCAAAAAAAATTAGTGTCTATCCTCTAAGAAAAGCTAATCCACATACGGCAGCGAGAGCTGTAACAAACCACTATCATTAAAAACTGTAATTTCATTTCATATAGAGTTAAAACACATCTCAGAGGTTTAAGTTAAAAGCACAACAGGGTTAAAACTAGAGGTGACATGCTATGTCAGCGAGCAAAGTAAAAGGAAGCTGCAGATTTAGAAAGGCTAACATACACTATTCATGAGATAGCAAAAGCTCTATCTAGTATTTTCATTCCAGTCACACTAAGTAAAGTGTCATTCTTCTCCAAATATTCTGATTTAGCAAATCTAGATCTTATGGCAGGACGGGGAGCATTAATATGAAGAAACTACCACATACATAAATATAATAATCTTGTCTTAAAACTGACTTCAAAAGCACTCCATGATGCATACAAGCATAAGCAAATGACACACAAATACACAAACAATAAATTCAAACATATGGCCTAACTGACTTTACCTAAAAGTAAGCATGGGATGAATTTTGAAGAAACTACAACCTTAAATAAAAATACAAGAAATAGTATCAAGGCTATCTATTAAGCAATAATATATTATTTACACTAAATAGGGAGTTAACGATTCACATCCTGAGTGAATGTGAAAATCTGAATTTCCTAATCTGCTAGATGGATACAACTGCAGTCTGACATGTTAAAGATTGCTAGAGCTCCACTCTCTTGGTTGAACTTTAACTCAATTTCTCAATGTATTCATCGGACTTTCTTATCCTCTCATCCCCTACCCTGAGTTGAACGACTACTCCTTAGCTTTGGATTCCATAGAGTCCTCTAAAAATAATCTGAAGTAAAGCAGTAAAGATGAATGTATATTTCTCCATTTGGCAGCAATTCTTTCGTGACCATAATTATTCAGTCTATTAAGATTTTTACTCTTATGCAATGAGGGAAAATGCTTCTTCTGCCAATGACTCCTAATGTAAGTTTTAATTGTTAATAGAAAACTTGAGGAATGAACCATTAACACATTTCTAGTAAAACAAACCAATGAATAAATTAATGAAGGGGGAAAGAGAAACAAGACACACCGATTACCCTGAAATTTTACTGATGTACGTAGGAAAATTTAAGTTTAAATTTTGATATTTTGGTATTGATTTGGTGTTTGGTAAATTCCAAATACTAACTACTTGTAAAATAGAAATAGCAGGGAGAATTGCCAAAGCACTAGAAAATGAAAGGGAAACAAATAGAGCATACATAATTGATCTCACAGAGGTCAAGAAAGAAAAATAAATGACCAAAGAAAACAAAGATGGCAGAACAAAGACCAAATGTAACAGTGATAACATAAAAATGAGAATACGTTACATTTTTAGGTTGAGTTTTTAAAAAGCCAGTCACAGGCCTACTATTCATAAGAGGGAAACTTGCCCCAGATACCACTTCATACCCACCAGATTGGCTACAATCACAAAGACATACAGTAGCAAGTTTTGACAAGGATGTGCACAACCAGGAACCCTCACATATTATTGATGAGGATGTAAAATGGTGCCACTGCTTTGGAAACATCTGGCAGTACCTCAAAGGTTAAACACAGAGTTACCATATGACCCAGTAATTCCACTCCTAGGTGTATAATGAAGAGAATTAAAAATGTACGTCCATACAAAATCTTGTACATGAAATAGTCCCAGCAGCAGTATTCATAATTTCTAAAAAGCAGAAACAACCCAAATGTCCATCAACTGAAGAATGGATTAAACCATGTGGTAGAGGGGAAGGGGGGTGATGGGCATGGAGGAGGGCACTTGTTGGGATTAGCACTGGGTGACATATGGAAACCAACTTGACAATAAACTATAAAAGAAAAAAATAAACAGAAAATAAAACATGTGGTATATCCATACAACAAAATGTTATTATGCCCCAAAAAAGGAGTAAAGTACTGACAGGAGCTACAACATGAGTGAACCTTGAAAACATTATGTTAAGTAAGAGAAGCCAGTCACAAAAGGTCACATACTGTATGATATCACTTATATGACTTGTCCAGAACAGGCAAATCCAGAGAGACAGAAATGACATCGGTAGTTCCAGGGGGTAGGGAGAGGTGGGAATGGGGAGTGACTGATAATGGGTACAGGGTCTCGTTTTGGGGTGATGAAAATGTTCTAAAATTGATAGCAGTGATGACTGCACATACTAAAACTAATGAATCATGTACCCTTTAAAAAGGTGAATTTTATAGTATGTGAATTATATCTCAATAAAACTGTTATTTAAAAAACATAAAGCACTCTAAAACAAAATGCCACAAAAGGTTGAAAAAACAAATTTCTATTAGGCAAATGTTAATAAAACTTAAGCAAGAATAATGACAAAAAACAAGGTAGACTTCAAGGGAAAAAGTCCAAAACCAGAAGGAAAAAAAAAAACAGTTTATTTTGAGGCTTTCCCCCTAAGACTGAACACTAAGAAAGGATTTTCATATCAATATTAATACTGTTGGAATCCCAAACAGTGCCAAAAGGCAAAGTAAGCAAATAAAAAAAAAAGGTACATAGATAGCAAAAGAAGAAAAGTCCCTGTTTGTAGATGACACAGTAGTCTGTCTAGAAAATCCCCAAAATTTTACAAAATACTTCCTAAAACTAAGAGTGACCTTTTAGCAAGGTCACAAGATAGAAAATCAACAACAGCAACAAAAATCAACTATGTATCTATATACTAGCAATGAACACATGAAAATCAAAATTTTTAATATAATAACATCTGTAATCACTCCTAAAAGTAAAATACTGAGGTACAGCTCTAACAAACAAATGTAGGACTTGTATACTGAAAACTACAAAATGCTGATCAACAAAATCAAAGATCTAAATAAATGGAAGAGACCTACCATGTTCACGTATTGGAAGAATCAACATAGAAAAACTATTAACCATCACTAAATTGGTGTTCAGGTTTAATGCAATTCCTATCGAACTCCCAGTAAGATTTTTTTATAGAGATAACTCAAAAATCTGTATGTAAAGACAAAAAAGCAAAAACAAAAAAACTACAATAGCTAAAAGAATTTTTCTTTTAAAACGAGATCTAATATTTTTAATGTTTATTTTTGAGAGAGAGTGCACGAGTGTGCACATAAGCGTAGCCAATCGGGGGCGGGACGGGGTGGGGGGAGAAGTTCCGAAGCAGACTATGTGCTGACAGCAGAGAGTCCAATATGGGGCTCCAACTTACGAGCCGTACGAATCATGATCCGAGCCAAAGTCAGACGTTTATCCAACTGAGCCACCCAGGCGCCCCACTTAAAGAATTTTTAAACAAAATGAAGGCGGAGAAATCACTCTACTTATTTTTATGACTTCTTAGATAGCTACAGCAATCAAGAACAAGTGCTACAGACAGGAAACAGACAAAGAGATCACTGAAACAGAACAAAGGACCCAGAAACAGACTCCTACAAGTACAGGTACAACTGCAGAAAGGATATCATTTTCAGCAAATGGTACTGGAGCAGTCAGGCAGCCATAAAAGAACCTCAACCTAAACCTCAATTTATATAAAATGTAACAACGAATGAGTCACAAATTCTAATGTAAAACATAAAAATATAAAACTTTTAGGAAAAAGCATAAGAGAAAATCTTTCAGATCTACCGTTAGGCAAAGAGTATGCGGACTTGCCACCAAAAGTACTATCTACGAAAGAAAAAGAATTTTTTAACTTTGTTTTACACAAGACCTTACTAAGAAGATTTAAAAAACAAGTAGAAGAAAATAGCTGCAAACCACACACTCAACAAAGGAATTGTATCTAGAATATATTAAGAGTTCTGAAAACTCATTAGTTCAATTAAAAAAAAAAACCCAAACACTCCAATTAGAAAATGGACAACAGATAAATTTCACTGAAGAGTATATTTACATGGCAAATAAGCAAATAAAACAATGTTTAACATCATGAGCCATTAAGGTAATGAAAATTAAACCCCAATCAGGTATCACTACACATCTATCAGAATGGCTAAAATAGCAAATAATGATAGCACCAAATGCTGACAAGGATGCAGAGAAACTGGATCACTTAGATATAGCTGGTACTAATGTAAAATGGTATAGTGACTGTGGAAAATAATTTTGCAATTCCTTTAACTTAAAGATTACTTATTTTGAGAGAGTGTGCATGTGCATGATGGGGGGGAGGGGGAGGGGGGCAGGGGGAGAAGGGGAGGGG
>JAQQST010000615.1:0-29984 GCA_028646485.1 Cryptoprocta ferox
TAACAAAGACTAAAAAAATGTTTATACAGTATACACTTTCAGTCCCATCCATCTTTAATATTACAGCATGAAGTGCAAATGCATAACAATGGTTAATATGTCCCTGCAGTTATTTGCATTATGTAACTATTATTCTATACTTAGACTAGTGCATAATTATAAATGTAAATTAGCAATCAAAATGTTACAACCAAATGAACTATGTGTTGTGTAACTCTCCCTGAATGGTTTTGAATATATACACTGTTTCAAAGAAAAGGATGGTCCAATAAGTTTTTTATGGTCGTTACTTGACTATTACAAAATTATAGAAAACAATATGGAAATTTGCCATAAATTTCTGGTTCAGAAAGTGCAAACTTCAATGTCTATAGTATATTATGCCATAATATTTATTTCAATGGTAACCTGAAGCGTAAAATTATTAGAAATTATACCAAAAATTATGGAAATTCTATGAGAACTTTACAAGTAAAATCCGTCCTGTTTATTTTAATGTTATAAGAGTAATACAGATAAACTGTAAAAAATGAAAACACAAATATACCAATAAAGCATGAAAAGCATTTATCCATGGTCCTATGTCAGGGAATGAATGAAATATATATATATATATATATAATCATATATATGAATATTATATATGTGTGCACAGATATGTGAGTATATATATATACTTTCATATTTACTTGTATATGTTCATATATATTTTCAATATCACAAATATATTTCCAAGTCTTAATGTGTCATTTAATGGATGAATACTATTTCATTTATGAATGCCTAATTTTTATTCATAATATCTAATATTATTTCCAAATGTGAAAAGCAAGCACAATTCCAAACATATCAGGTATGGAATAATTTAGAAGAGCACTGCATGGAAAATAAGGACAACTTCATTTAGATCTCAGCTTTGTTTTTCCTAGTGCATTTCATCAATTTTAAGAATCACTTTTTTTATTGCTCTGAATTTAAGATGTAGCAGACAATTGCTATCACTAAGGAAGTGGTCAGCTCCTGCAGTGTACATTACAATTTGTATAAATGGCTTCTAGACAGGTCTGGAGCAGAATAATGGAGAGCTCTTTGAGAAACACTGTTGTGGCTACACCCCAGAAGGCACAGCAAAATGATGCCATATGATAAAACACAGATTTAAAAAACCCTGAACTGAAAAGCATTCTGGAAAATATAGTTACTAAATGTAAAGAATATTTTAGGTCTAATCTAAACAGTTTAGTTTGCATGAATTTTCTTCTTTATAGAGCCACAAGTGATACATGATAAAAATCTATTCTAAATGACTCAATTTTTCAGTAAATATTTAATGAAAATTGTAAATGTTAAAACAGCCTTATGAAATAGTTTGACAGTATTATGTTTTCCCTAGTGATGTATAAAATGATGGTTTCTCATAATCAGCAGTGTCTCAGATTTAATTAATATTAGATAATTGTATAATCTAAGACATTTCATCTATCTAAATAAAGGGTTGACTAAATGACACATGTCAGAATTATTTCAGCAGCTTCTTCCGGTCAAGGAGACGGAAATTTTGCCCTCCAGAGATTTACATTTCACTGAGAGTTTTCATCTGGTTTTCATTAATCTTAAATAAAAATATCCTCAATATTATTACATCTGAAACATACACACACACATGCACACTCACACACATGGACACACTCGTACATATATCTCTTATATTTATACTTTTTTGTACCTAATACCTCTGCTCCTCTTATCTCATTCACTCATCAAAACACCAAACCTGTAGTATAAATTCAGTGTTTTAATGTAAGTGATCTCATTTAGTTCATGAGTGACTATGTACTGTATCTGGTGGACAACTGTCAGTCCTCATTAGGGTCTCTCTACAGCATTTGAGATTGCTGATCATTGTGAGTTTCAGAACAGGAAGTCTTATTAGCTTTATTTTAGTTTTCCAAGAACTCTTTGTTCTCTTCTTACAACTCTTGCTTTCATATCTTGCTTACATAACTCACAGTTAAGGAGTTTTCTTCTGCCTTTTGCTCTTTCCGTGTTGGTGCCCCATTAACCTATCTTCAGCTCTGCCGTCTACTCAGCCTACATTGCCTTCATCACACTTCCCTGCATGCTTAGGCTTCAGCAACCTCACAGAAGGATGGATTATAAATCTGCATTTTCTCCAATCTAAGATATCCAACAATTTTCCACACAACTAATTATAGAACACTCATAAGCCTCTTCAATTCCCTTCCTTTTCCTACCTGGCATTTGCTTTTATAGTCTTAGGACAATGCTGTCCTTTGTCCTGGGAAAGGGTGGTGACTGCCCCTGATCCCGTGTTTTAGAGGGTGCTACCTATCAGAAAAACACATATAAAAATTTTATGAAATACCACTTGGGCACCTTGGTCAATTGGGAGATTGCTAGTACAGGTCCTGGTACAGGGCAACCTGTGAACCTAAATATTCTGTTTTGTGACTAACATGATCAGGGATAAAAATCCTTCTCCACATTCTTTTTCTCCGCACTGAAGGTTTGTGGGCGAACACTGTCAATATAGGATACTTCCTTAGGAGAACCAGGGGGACATCTGTTCAGACTACAGAAATGCACAGAGTTCTTGTCCCAAGCCCCAAATCACAAATATCTAGAACTTTGACCCTAATATTGTGCTTTTTAAAATTTTTGATTTAATTTTGTCTGCTTTATAGTGAATGGAATTTTTATTGGAATTATATAACAGTTTTTATTTCCTCTCGTCTTTCATTCAAATGTTGTGGTTTTATAATACTGCTCAAAATGGTTTCTTACACTAGTCATTTCTTTTCATTATTATGATTGCTTGCTAATTTTTGTTTTTGCTTGTTTGTTTTACCAAGTGCTGAGAGTAGTGTTAGTGTTAACATCTCCCTCTTTGTGAATCTGCTTATTTCTCCTTGTAGCTTTGCTGAAATATGCTTCGTACATTTTGAGACCGCATTGCTAGTATGCAAATTTAACGTTTGCACATCTTCCTAGAAATCTTAAACTTTTTATCACTATGAAGTCACTCTAATTATTCTCCCCTTTAGGCTACGTTGTCTGATACAAATATAGTTACAGCACCTTCCCTTTTCTTGCTTTTGCAAAGTCTTGTTCCTATTATTCAAGGTAAAATTTCTGCATATCTTTTACATGTCACAACCAGAATATAGCTTTTTTTTTAAGTTTTTTATTTTGAAAGAGAGAAAAAGAAAGCAGGAGAGTGGGGCAGAGGGGGAGAGAGAGAGAGAATCCCAAGCAGGCTCCATGTTCAGTGCAGAGCCTGACATGGTGCTCAATCTCATGAACCATGAGAGTATGACCTGAACTGAAATCAAGAGTCAGATGTTGTCTTTTAAATAGATCACTTAGTCCATAGATGCTTAATGGCATTTCAGATATGTTTTAATTAAATCTATCTTTTTATGTGCCTTCTAATTGTCCTTTTGTTTATGTTCTAATTTTCATTTTTTTTTAAAAACAAAGTATGCGTTTTCTGGAATTGCATTTTAAAATTTACACTCTCATTTGAATATTTTACTTCCATTAGTTTATAAGTTATGTACTGTTTCCAATATCGTAGTGGTTGTCATAAAGCAGAGTTCAGCAAGCCATTCTGGCCCACTAGAAACCATACTCTGCCATGCCAGTCATTTACGTCTTGTCTTTGGCTATTTTTGCACTAATATGGCAGAGCTGAGTAGTTGTCAAGGAAACTGTGTTGCCCATAAAGATGGAAATATTTACAATCTGTCCCTTTATAGAAAAAGTTTGCCTAGCCCTCCCATAGAATATAAAATATCAATTCCTAATGTGACTGCTTTTTCATGCAAGACAGTTACAAGGGTCAGATATAGTCACTTGCTTAAAACAGCTAAAAAAGTCAGACAAAAATAGATTAAAAAAATGGTTTTTAAGACACTGAACATTAGGCAAGAAAAGAAAATGATCCCCCAGAGATGAGAAACAAATAAAATGAGCCCTGTGCTGTGCCAATTTAATGCCCGGACTGAATTTCAAGACTATGAAGGAGAGAGGGCAGACTCAGGCAGAGACTAGATTTCAACATGTCTTCAACCAGTCTTTTCACTGCTGTTTCTGCTGTCTCCCCATTACTAACCATGCCTCCTACATTCCCCCATAACCTCCCAACACAAACTTTTTAAAGACAGCTTATTTTTTTTAATGTTTATTTATTTTTGAGAGAGAGAGAGAACACAAGGAGGGAAGGGACAAAGAGAGAGAGAGACACAGAATCTGAAGCAGTCACCAGGCTCTGAGCTGTCAGCGCAGAGCCTGATCTGGGCTCCAACTCATGAGCCCTGAGATCATGACATGAGAGCCGAAGTTGGATGCTTAACTGACAGAGCCACCCAGGTGCCCAAGACATATTTTAATCTCCCCACTGGTTTTCTCAAAAGTTGGTTTGTTTAGTCTTGCTGTTGCTTATTGTTGTTGTTTTGTGAGTCCCTGAAAACCATGTTTTCATGTTCTTTAATTTCTCCTGGGCTGATCTTTCAAGTGAGACTCAACCAAGCTGTGTGAATGATCTTAGAATAACTGTAACGCCTTTTTACTTTCTTGTTTATTTCCAATATAATCTTCTTACTTCTTTCTTGATTCAGTTCTTGACCTATGTCAATATCTTACTACTACTCCTTTTCTTCCATACATTAATTCATTATCATCCTTGCTACTTGAGTGCTCTATCTAGTGTAAAGTTTAATTAATCATGACTATCTTTCTGCTTAAAAAATTTTAAGAAAGATCCATATACTATAGGATGAGTTAATTCATATGCATGGAAAACTAATCCTATCATGATATTTTAGGGTCTATCAGAGGATGGCTATCAAATTAAAACTTGGGGCACCTGGGTGGCTCAGTTGGTTAAGTGTCCAACTTCAGCTCAGGTCGTGATCTCGCGGTCATGAGTTTGAGCCCTGCTCCAGAATCTATGGTGACAGCTCAGAGCCTGGAGCCTGCTTCATATTCTGTGTCTTCCTCTCTCTCTGCCCCTCTCCCAGTCGAACTCTGCCTGTCTCTCCCTTAAAAATAAATAAACATTAAAAAAAATAAAAAAAAATTACCTGTATGTGTTGTGAAGATGATTTACCGTTTTAATGCTTATAATCTATAAAGCAACATAAATATTCAAAACACTATAATGTAAAATCACTGCCTAATGACTAACTTAATTATCAACATGAATTGATTCTCTAGTTTACAACACTTATGTATACTAAACATATGAATAATAAATTTCATTGTCCTGTGTCCTGATAATATCTGCTAATTTAGGTAATTGTTCATTAGAATAGCCCTATTTACTTAATCCAATATATAAGGTTTTATTATATAAATGCAAAACTGTAATATGTCTATATTATAATTACATAATTTTATAGCTATTTTCTTAACACATAAAAGAAATGGCAACAGCATTAATTTATCACATTTATTTTCAACTATGAAATTAAATTTTATGGAAAATAATAATATAACAAAAAGATGTTTCCTCGTTTGCACTTGAGTTTATGCACTGTCTTATACTATTAACCTCAAAAATCAGTATTTTTACCAATGAAAGAGAAATGATAATACTTGATAGAGAAGCAGAAAATCAGTTACAGATATGAGAATAAAATATCCATATTTAAATAAAAAGCATTTTTTCTAAAACTTTAGTCCAAACATTATCAAATGGACAAGAACTGTGTTTTTCTCAAATGGACACAGAAAGGTCACATATATATTTTTATATAATTAAATAAAAGTATTTGTCAAATCCCGAACTTTTAGGTTAAACCAAGGAAGACAGTGCAAGTTTACTGTTAGTGTATCTTTGGTCTGTTTTTATCTGGATCTTTCAGCTGTGTCAGAAAAAGTGCATGAAATCAGCCATTACATTACTCAAATTAGGTTTTCTGGAGAACATTAAGGAATAAAGGGATACATTTAAAGTTTATACTATGAAGACATTTTTGCATTTGATGCAGTGTTTCTTTATGAAGCTAAAAAGCATTTAAACAAGTAAAACAAAATAATACATTTGAAAATTTTTTAAAATAATTCTTAGGTGAGTTTTAAAATATGGTTACTATGATATTTTCTTCTGATACTCCAATTTGAATATAAAGTTTTTGATATGTGCCTATTTTTTTTTTGTACTTTGCACTATTTCCTTTAGGTTTTAATCCATTAAAGTCACTATTTTGCAATCACTATTTCCCAAAGTAGCCCTAAAACAGCTCCCAATTTTGAAAAGAATCTTTCAAATTAACAAGTATATTAAAAATTATATTTTTGAGTTAACTGAGAAGGAGATTGAAGTAATAAAAATATTGGCAAATCATAAGGGGGAAAAAGAAAACTAATGATAAAAGGAGACAGAAAGTAGGAAAGTGCTCAAGACTAATGAGATTCAAACAAATAAAGCAGGCAATTATAGCACTTAGTGAAAACATATATCATCATTAATTTCAACTTTGTCCAACTGTTATCCACTCACTCAAGCTGTCATTTTCTTCATCCGGATGTTTGCATTGCTCACCTCCAAGAAAAAACTATATGGCTAATTTCATGAAGAGTTATTCCCAGTACCTACTGAAATCTCCTTTACAGATAAACTCCACCACTTTCCTGTTCCCTCATCTCTTTTCTCCACTATTTCAAAATAAACAAAAAGTCAAGTGAGATCATCTTTTGTATAAGTCAAGTGAAATAATGATAATCAACACATTTACTATATCATATGCTTTTTATTATAGACCATATATTTTAAAACCTAAATTAAAAGATTATTGATGAATTGATGGTTTAACTTGTATTTTACGTATTGTCTCTGACATTATGGTGGGCATAACAATGGTTCAAAACTAATAAAATATAAGAATTAGAATTCAGAGATTACCTCTCATGGAAATGCCTTCATTTCATGTGGATATTATATAAGCAACCAAACACCCAGAAAAGAGAGATGAAATGCTCAAGATCACATATTTAGACAATGTTAGGGTAGAGAATTCAACCTACATTTTCTTATTCTTAACAGTTATTCATGAAGTACCTAATACTCTACTTGCCTAAGGTCTAGACCACAATTACTGTCATTAGTACTTTACAGCAATGCTTGTTCCAAATGCCCCATCACCTATATTTGTAGTCTTCATGACTGAAAAGTAAAATAGGATAAAGAAGGAGCAACAGAGAGCATAAGAGAATATTATCCTCCTTTGCAACCTTTTCATCCCTCTGTTGATTTCTCTGTACCTAGATGTTGAAATGAAAAGAAATGCTACTCCAATGTCATTTTGCTTTATCACCTCTTTTGTGCCAGCACCCTTGATAATTTCTGACAATTTCCTCTGTTGAATGACAGCCTTCAATATGGGAGTCTTGACCCAGAGATTGTCTTGTTTAGGTTCTTTAGAATTCAAAGAAATTTTGGTTGGACACGCAGGAGGTATTAGAAACTCAACATCCTGTGAGTATTGCAAATGGGAGGGAAAAGAACTGTCATTTAAGAACTGTCTATGGATTTTTAATGATCATGCTAAATATTGTCATTGATTCACCCCTTGAATTAACAGTCCTCAAAGGAGAATTATTATGACTTTTATTGTCAAGGGAGGAACAAACAATTAAAGAGATAAGGCAGTGGTCTTATTACTTAAGGCTACAGAGTTTACAGATTAGTTATTACTATTTGTCCTCATTGTTAATTTTGCTACAAACCTACTGTTCTTTTTATTATGCCATCAGAAACGCTTGCTAATAAAAAGAATCATGAAGAAATTTGAGCCTTTTGCCATGGGACAAAGGAGTCAGAAATGAAAGAATTCTAGTTAATGGGGAGTAAGAAATAGAAGTTTGCATTTTATTTCATCTGGATTGGCATTAGTTTTATGTTATGGATGTGTGATATGAAGGCAATAAAGATATGAGGAGAGTGAACACATATTGAAAAAACCAATAATAAGAGAACATTAAAATGTTTTAAAATGATCTATGTATCTCAAAGTTAAAAGAATGTAAAAAATATTGAAACAGCAAAAACTGAGAATGTGGTATAGGTGAGGCATAATTTTGATCAACAAAAACCCAATCTGTAATTTAAAGAAGTTGTTAGATTAGTTAAGGGCCATTTAATTGTACTGGACACAGAAGAGAATTTGAGGCAGTTTACAAAGAAATTAAAGAGGATCCAGACAGGAACAGGATAAGATAGGAACCTAGAAATGTACACAGCCAGTTCAGATTTAGGGTTTTAGCTGTACCTTACTAACTAAGAAAAAGTAAAAGTTTTAAACAGATAAAATAAGAGATTGCCACTTTAGTGCCGGAGAATGTGCATATTTATACAAGAAAATGACTCTACCTGATATAAGATGTTAGAGTTTTTAAAACAATAATCTTAAAGACAACCTGGAAAAATTGTCATTGTAAAGTTACAGGCAGTTTTGCCACCTCAAGGAAAGGCTTGAATTTACCTCTGTAGAAAGTTATCATATTGTTAAGAAAATCAGAAGATATGCCCTCAAAAGTAATGCAAATATATTATAAGAAGACATTCTGTCAGAGACAAGAATGAAAGAAACACAATCAAATGAGCTGGTGAAGTCTAGAAGATTTCTGTCAAATATATATTTATCTATGTTAACTAAAAATGATGAACAGATAATTTCATGAGTTCTGTCATTTATAATTGATATTTAAATTATGTTCTAGAATTCCCATATTAAAGCAAAAAATAATCTTATTGTTTCTTAGAAAACATATTGGATCAATTGACTCTAACTAGCACTTTTGTCTAATGTGCTAATTCCTCATTTGGTTAGACTTTATAATAGAGCAAAGAAGTAACACCCTTTAGAGAGCTGTTAAAAATATATGCAAACTAAAATGTGTATGCATGCTAATATTTTAAATTTCACCTTATAAGTAACTATATGCATAATAGTAAAGACATTACATGCCTGCTCAGTTTTTATCGTTTGTCTCCTTGTCTAGCTTTAAGACTATTCTTGTTAAAAGGAGGAAGTAATACATCCTATCATAGTCACTGATTGAATTCTGATTCACTGATTGCAACCCCAGCCTGCGCTGTGCAAAAGTATTTCAAAATTCATCAAAAACCAAGTCAAAACTAACAGGTAGTAATAGTAACAAAACATTGCACACATCCATTTTGGGCCACTTTTGTACCTTTGTTTCTACTACAAGTGTAAGAAAAATATGAGTCTAATTAAAAGTAGTGTCACACTAAAAAAAGTAGTTTCGCATTATGTCTAAAAATTTTATTAAGCCTAAGTAGTATACAATTTCCAATCAACAGAACTAATTTTGAATGTAAGACTAATGAAGATTTAATGAGAACAAAAAAAGGTCCTAAAATAATACTTGACTACAATTAATATCATGTTTACTATTTTATAGTGTGATTATATTAGCACAGTCAAAACATTTGGATCTCACCTTGTAACTTGAGACATATAGAAAAGCTTTTCCATTCAGTATTGGTGTATAAGCTTTCTATTATGTTTTATTTCTAGTGTTGCCCACACTAAGAATATTAAAATTAGAAAAGCACATACAATTGGGGCACCTGGGTAGCCCAGTTGGTTAAGTGTCTGACTTTGACTCAGGATATGATCTCATGGTTCCAGGGTTCAAGCCCCCATGTTAGGCTGTCTTCTCTCAAGGCAGAGCCTGCTTCAGATGCTCTGCACCCTTCTCTCTATGCCTCTCCCCTGCACTCTCTCTTTTTCTCTCAAAAATAAACATTAAAAGAGAAAAGCACATACAATTAATAACAATGATTTTTAAAATCATTTTTAGTAAGGGATGATGATGAAAGAATAAGAAGTACCAGTGCTGGAAAATACGGCTTGGTAATACAAATATCAACTTACTAGAGATCTAAACAGAAAGAACTATAGCATATCTCATTTTCTAGCCTTTCCGTAACTTAGGCTTATATGACAGAAGCCTGGACATACTGTGTGGACTATTTCTATAGAGACCCTTCTTTGTGACGGATGTGTCAATGTGAGGAAAAGATTGAAAGCATAGAATAGATAAGTACTATTCTACTGTCAGACCAATGAAGGATAAAAGAAAAAATGAAGACATTTCAATAGTAATAAAGCAGCCCTTTTTGGGAAGAGAATGTCCCATTGAATATTTATTTTAAAAGAAATAAATATCCAGGGCTGAAAGAGCAGAACACATCCTCACATTCTTGTTGGCAATTCAGAATTTAAATTAGGGTTTGAATATCATTCTCAAAGTCCGGGAATATTAAATGATAAAGCAAAGTAGCATTTACGGAGATGTAGTACAGAAAAACCTGGGTTAAAATAAGAACATCCTAAGCTATCTAAGTTCATTTATCTCTAGAATGTGATTTATAATAATACTTAAATCTGAGAGATCTTATGAGGATTATGAAAGTAGTAAAATGAATGATAATATTTGGATTTCAATACATTATCATTTGTACATTAATTGTTCATTTCACTCTTGGAAGATGTTTTTAGGTGATTTACTCTAACTTTACAATTTTAAGGAAAAAAAACCTGCAGCTAACTCAAAGTAACAAAACTAAAATGATTCACTGTATTTTATGATTGTGATCTACCCATTACTTTTGATAAAGATTTTAAGTATTTTAAAAATATGCTTTATTTAAATTATTCATTTAATTATGTTAAAATTCTTTTTATTCAAAATATTGAAGATACCATCACTATTTAATATTTTCCATAATATACAAATGAGCCATAAAAAATGGCATGCAGTTATAAGTAGCAGGGCAATTTCATTGGTTCTATTCTGTCTAATCAATTGTTATATAAGTCAAACTTTTAAAAGATCTTCAATAAAATTTCTAAAATGACACTGATGTGTTGATAGCCATTATGAGTGACCCTTCTTGTTTCTTAATGAATCAAATGACTAAAATTCTGCTGTTACCTATTATCATAAAATTTATAGTCCTACCAGACTGAACAATCTTCCCTTCCAAATCTTTGGTTAAATTTAAAAAGTTTGAATACATTCTTTCCATGAAAATGGAATAAAGGTTTCTGTCCAATATAATTTCCTGCTAAAAGCTGAAGAAATTAGAGTTTCAATTTATCAAAATGTCATTCCTAAAATAGAAAAGGTTATATGGTTTAATTATGCTCATGTTATTTCACCATAAGATTTTATTTTTCATCTATTAATTTATAGGCCAATAGTAAAGTCAGTGAAATGAACATAACTATACTGAGTTCTCCAATATTACATCAAAACTGGCCTACACAATGAGCACAGATTCTTAAAGGTTAATAACGCTCTTCGAAGATTACAAATTCTGAACTTTAGCAGGCTGTTAATTAAAAAGAACAGTTTGTCATTGGTAGAATGTTGTCATTATGGCATACAAATGTGAAAATACAGAGACATAAAATCCATATTTGGGAACAGATGATACTCAGTAAGCTTCTTCCAGGTAAAAGAGACACATCATCATAAGGGACTCCACAAAGAGTTTTGGAGATCTCTCTGGGCTTAAATTTAAATTCTTAAATTATTAATTGTATGAATTTGTTTCCAAACACCAATAGGATGGGCTAATGCAGCACACATATACAGAAGTAACATTTGGAATAATATTTAGCTGCAACTAATATTAACAGATCAAGTAGATGCAACAACTGAACTACTTCTGCAAAAATGGTGGCATTTCCCCCCAAACCTTATAGGCAATCCATATCCGTTCAAAGTTTTAGTGTAGTTATGTTTCATAAAATCCCAAACAAGTATCATATATCCCAGTCATTTAGCCCAATTATACATGGAGGTGAGAGTGGTTATAATTATTTAGCTACTTTATTTTATTTTGTTAATGTTTATTTATATTTTAGAGAGAGAGAGAGAGAGAGAGAGAGGCAGAGTGGAAGCTGGAGAGGGGCAGAGAGAGAGGGAGATACAGAATCTGAAGCAGGCTCCAAGCTCTGAACTGTCAGCACAGAGCCCGGCATGGGTCTCAAACTCATGAACTGTGAGATCATGACCTGAGCCGAAGTCAGACGCTTAACCTACTGAGCCACCCCGGTGCCACATTTAGCTACTTTAAAGAGTAGAGTGTGAAGCAACTCCTCGAAAACATTTTTAAAATTTGTCTTCCATATAGGCATATGACTCCTCTTGCATAGATGCAATAAAAATGTGATTAACATGTGGAAAGAATATAGATAAACGTGGCAGAAGTCTGACTGCATGTCTTGACATAAGCATTATGGGGATTTGGAATAAATCATTCATTAATCCATCTGGTTATTTGTTGTGCAAGTATGCTTTGAATGTCTCATGTCTCATGTCATTTTATTGTCTGGACAATAGTGATAGTACTGCCTAACTTACAGAGTTGGTTTGAGCTAAAATAGGTGATATATATCTAACTGTACATCCTAATTTCTCAGTATACCTTATGTGAACACAGATTTTCTGCTTTGTAAATGCTGGCACAGGATAAAATAAAAGACAAACTGAAAACATATTTCAAATATCAAGTCCATATATATCTATATGCATTTGTTAGTTTGTAATATAGATGTAGTGTAGACTATATTTGTAGAGATTCAATGCTTTTACAATATATTCTCACTAACCAGTGTTAATGCATTCTGAGTCTATTGGTACATGTGCAGATTGATACATAGCCTGGGTACTTTATTTTAAACTTTAAGGAAGATTTAGTCAATCAAATTGAGTGACTTATTTTTCCCTTGGGAAAGTTTGCAAAGTACTATTTGCAACTGGCAATGGAAACAATTCATATTGATTACTATATGACAAAGTATTTCATAAGCACAAAGGCAATTTCACATCACCAGAAGTAAATATGTCCACACGTAACCACGTAATTACTTAGGAATGGACAAGAAGGTTTGATGAAGAAATTGTATTAACATTAAGAGTTTTTTCTTAGCTAAGAAAGTGATAGAAATAGGGGCGCCTGGGTGGCTCAGTCCGTTAAGCGTCCAACTTTAGCTCAGGTGATGATCTCACGGTTTGTGGGTTCGAGCCCCGTGTCAGGCTCTGTGCTGACAGCTCAGAGCCGGGAGCCTGTGTTCTGATTCTGTGTCTCCCTCTCTCTGACCCTCCACTGCTCACACTGTCTCTCTCTCTCAAAAATAAAAAAGACAAAAAATTAAAAAAGAAAGTGATAGAAATATACTAAATATTTCTATTTCTAGTATATTATAAATACTAAACATCCTGCAACTAGATATTAAATAGGAAACTTTGAAGACATCTGACATGGATGATCTTTGGAACACACTATCTTGGATCAATTTTGAGTTGGTTAGAGATGCAGAGTGCTACAAGTTAGGTTAGCTCAATAAAGAAGTTTAATTCATCATCCAGAGAAAAATTACAAGACTCTCCTAAACCCTTATTAGTGCTTCAGGTTACAATTTCCTTCTCTTTTCTTTAACGCATCCGTGCAAAATTAGCTTCTTCTCAAAGTGAATCAAAATTAAGTGCACACAGATGTGCCACTTGGTATTTCCTAGCTGGTATTATTTAGAGGAGGAAGAGTTTTGTACCTTTGTTGAATCATAAAAGGAAGTAATCATCTGGCACTAATTGAAACAAAGTCTACACTACAGTGAAAATAAAAATGAACGTGTTTTTTTTTCTGTCACAGAGTTGAATATTTACACTGCTCCTTATATCAGCAAAAACACACACCTCACACCTGCTGCTTTTCATTTTCTTTTTTGTGTTGAACCTCTACCTAATTAACAACCATTAAGATTCACACCTGTAGTGGCATTAGCTTTTGCCTACCGCTCTGAGTTGTGGTTTTTAACCCTTCATTTTACCTATAATATATGAATGATCACTTTCCCTAACAGGCTCAGTCTTTCAAAGAAAGCTGTTCTCAGTATTTGTTTGCATTCAAAGTCATTCTTGAATTCACCACAGCTGGGGACTCTGAGAGGCAATTGTTTTTTCTGGAATAAGACATGAACAGGTGGTACTCCCACCTGCTGCACGTCTTTGAATGTTTGTTGGCTTCGAACAGTTCTTGGACCTGATATTTGAAATGTTCTCTTGCATTAGAAGCAGCAGAGGAAGAGAAAACAGGCCATGGCCTTTTTTGTTACTAATGGTCTCATTACAGACATTCTCTAGTTGGTAATTGCTGGCATATTGAAATAAATGGATGCATTGCTTTCTGGACTGGGTATGGGTGGAAATAAGCCAAACAGATTGGTACATAGCCTGGGTACTTTATTTTAAACTTTAAGGAAGATTTAGTCAATCAAATTGAATGACTTATTTTCCCCTTGGGAAAGTTTGCAAAGTACTATTTGCAACTGGCAATGGAAACATTTCTGGACAGACAAGTAGGTGTGATTTTCTTCTACACAGAAGAAAGCACTTAGGCACTATCTAATTTGGCGTATGTCCTGTTCTCTTAGTTTATTTAGCATTTTGGTATTTCTGTTCTCTAGTAGAGTGGGACAAATTGACTCAAAAAGTACTAGAACTACTCATTTTGAAGGCTTTATGGACAAAGTAAACCATTATGGTCTATCCAGTCATAATTACAACCTGCAAATATGTTGAGGCTATTTTTGTTCTGAGCAGAATTGAAAACATACTGTTAAGCAATGGTTGTTTCTATTCTCCAACTATCCTTTCTCTTTAATGGTTTTCAATGAACTACAGCAGAAATAACACAGAGTAGCTTTGATTCAACTTACGCTAAAATGCTATCGGTGTGTTTGTAGAGTTAGGCATAAAAACCATATTTTATATATGATTGCTTATCTGTCTAGTACAGGTCCATATTAGGTAGATATAGGTAGATGTAGGGATATATATAACACATAGATATATTCAAATTGTATGTAAAACACTTTAGGTATATATAATTATTGATTTCAAAATATATGAAGTGAAAATTCACACATAGGACTTTAAGCAAGCTAATTCATTCAGACTCTGAACCAATTTTCCATAAAGTATTTTCCAGGATACCTGGCATTTAAAAGGCATCCAATAAATGCCAAACTCTACTCTCTCTGATTTGCTCTTCTAAAATATGCGCCATTGCATGTTAAATATTGGCCCTCTAAGACTTATTAACAGTCTGTGTAAAGGTATAATTATCCTATTTTTCATACAAGGAAATCAAGGTGCATAGTTTATGCCTGAGGACATATTATAGGTTAAGTGGCAGACTTGGAATTTAACAGCCTGCACCTCTGCCTCAGTCTCATGAATCTTCTGGGACATGATTACATCCCAAACCTGACAGGGGTTCTTAGAATTTCTGGCAGACACTGGGGAACATCGGTATATTTTTACAAGAAACAGTCAACTTTCTAAAAAGGTTACATTATGACTATGTAAAATGTGACTATAAACGTATGATATTGGAGAGCAGGTGGAGGACATTGAACTGATATGTTTGGAAAATTGAGAGTAAGGTTAATTTCTCATAAATTAAAAAAGATATTGGATGGATCAAAGGACAAGGAAGATAGCATAAGAAAACATAGGAGATTTGGTTAGTTGATTGAGGCCTGAAGATGAAAATTGGAAACACTTTTTTGAATTTCCTTTCATTTTAACACAATCCCCTGGTTTTCTATTTTCCCCTCTCAATGTCTTTTTGTAGACTCCGCAGGTTCTTCCTCCTTGGCCACGTGTCTATTTACTTTTTTTTTTTTTTTTTGGGTCATTTCTCAAACTTTAGTCCTAGTCTTCTGTTTTTACTCCATAGTCTTTTTCTACATGATATGTCTATAATTATATTATGGTATATAGGTGACACTTAAAAACACCGTAACCAAAATTTTCAGTCCGGGATCAGTTGCCATTTTCAAAACAACACAATTCAAGGAACTAAACAAAACTTCAACACAAACTGAATCCATTTTTCTTTTTCATCTCTGTAAAAAAGAAATTCTGTTTTTTCTTCTTCAAGATTTTTATACACTGTACGACTTTCCGAATCTTTCCTCAGAAAATAAAACTGATAAGGTCACTCTCCTGCTTAAGTCCTTTCAATTGTGTCCCATTATTTTGGAATTAATTTGAAAGTCCAATCATGACCCATAGGGTCCTACATGACCTGTCATCTGTCATCTACTTGCAATGATCGTCACCTCATGATATTCTTCCATTCTTGCTTTACTTTCATCCATACCTCACACCTGTGCCTCTTAACCTTTGTATATTATCTTTATATAAATAAAGCTGTTATTTTTTCAAATGTGTTTATAACCTGGGTAAAGATAAAGAAATAAAAATGTCCTGGGCTGCAGCCTGAAGTTGTTTGTCTCCTGCTTTTCTTCACTTAATCATCATCTTTTCTCAGATTCCAGTTTCAACAGCAACTTCTTGAGGAAGCCTCAGGGGGCCCTCAGATTGGTTTTGTGCCCTTCTTATGTGTTCTTATTGCCACTTGCCTTTCCTTTCTCAGCATTTTAAAATTTTGTCTAGTTGTGATTGTTGAAGAACAATTCTTTGGGGAGTTTTGTTGTTGTTGTTGTCGTTTTGTTTTTTTTTTTTACATCTTGTATCTGGTTTTGTCCTGGACTATCATTTCAAGGAGGTTTGCATATCAAACAGCATTCAAAGATAAATCCTGTCTCTCACTAGACCAGAGAACAGATAGGTTTCCTTACCAATATAATTGATATAAAAATAAAAGTCTCTCTTCATCTCACAGGTACCATTGGGCAGGTTTACTAGCTGCCCTTAAATATTGAAAACTTTATGTTAAGAGAAAGAAGCCAGTCACAAAGATCAAATATATAGGATAATTTCACTCATGTAACGTCAGGAATAGGAAAATCTACAGAGATTGAACATAGATTAGTGGTTGCCTAGGTCGGTGGGAATGGGTTGGGTAATTGGGAGTACCTAATGATGTATATGAATTAATTTTTTTGGTGATGAAAATATTCTAAATTGATTGTTGTGTTGGTTTCACAAATCTGAATATACCAAAACAAAACAAAACAATACCAAAAAAAAAACCAAAACCCTAAATGTTCCCTTTTGATAGGTGAGTTATTTGGTATATAAATTATATCTCAAAACAAGTTTTTAAGAAGTATATTTATGATCCAAATAAAGTCCAATAAGTAAAAATGCTCAGGGTTTTTTAACTCAGGGTTGCTCAGCTATAGTACAAGCTGTGTGTGTTGTGTTGCATCTACATGCACCCCACTCACATTGACCCTGTAAGACTTGAGGGACAGGAGGAATGGATGTAAACAGAAACCTTGTGCTGTCTGCTTTCCTCCAAACAATAGTAATTTTCCTCTGACCCAGGAGTCTCATGCCTTCTGTCAGGACTCAGGAAACTGTGGCAGGGTAACCTGTTAGCTTGCGTGTAGGGTAATATATCAGAGTCTTCATATTTTTTGACATCCATAATGTAATTCATTTTGGTATGTTCTCATTTTCTCTTTTCCATCTTATTTACTTCCCTAGCCCTGTCCTTGCACAATGAGTGGCAAAGAGCGGACACAACAAATATTTGTTGACTGACTGGCTGACATAATGTAAAAAAGTGAGAGAAAAAATAAAAATTAGAAAAGATGAGGGAAAGCTTGTATTTTGGTAGATTTACTAAAGAATTCTTAAAGTGATCTAATTTTTGTCTTTATGACAGTTCAATTAGAATACTCTTTTCATTATCTCTAACACCATACCACATACTTGAATTAAAAAAAAAAAAACACCTGTTTTACTTAATGCTACAGAACCCTCATTAGTACTGTAACATTTAATTAAATAATATCTGAATATTCGATATGTTATTCTTTTACATTGGTCGTATATACATATATTTTGTTTTCTTTAGGATGCCATGTAATCATTACAGTTTCTTGTAAAGTTAAAAATGGTAGGATATTATCTGTGCATGATTCTATAAAAAAAAAAAAAGGTGACAGAATTGAGCTGTTTCTTCCCCAGATAAAATCTTGATTCAGGACAGGAATTAAGAAAGCAGGAAGTAGGCAACATCATAGAAAGTGAAGAATTAAGGTCAGGTTAGCCCAGTTTAACTTCGGTTTAAGAAAAAGTCCAACAATAGAAGAGGATTGTTAGGGAAAGTAATAACAATTTTCCTTAATTGTTGGCTTTCAGTGAAAATTTCAGTGTTTATATGTAGACCTGTGTTGCTTATCTGCTCACATATACTGATAATTTATAAAGGCAAAACAAAAAAGAAAGTAAAATAATTTCAAAGTGCCAAATATAACTGAATGACATAAAAGACAGTTACTCTGGTAAAGTCAGACTCTGCTGGGTCCTGAAGGTACATTCCCAGCCGCCCCCCTCCCCCGGATGCTTTGCTGATTTTTCCAGTAACGTTATGGGACCATTAAAAAATACCCCAGAAGATAAGCTTTGTCTTCTTGCTCACTACCAAGTTCAGATACAGAGAATGCCTCTGAAGAACTCCTAATGATCTTTCCCCCCCTTCTGCTTCTCCTCCTACTAAAACTGTGAAAGACACAAAACCCACTGTCAATCCGAGGGTAAGGAATTGAGTCACTCTTTGTGATACAGCCTAGAGAAGAATAGTTTCCATGCAAACTTAAAATGATATCTATCCAGATACCAGCAATTATTAGTGGAAAATTCAAGACTGCCAGAGCAATTTCATAATGAGAAGGAAGATGACAATGTGTGATCCCATTAAAGAATCAAAAATGAGAGAAAGCCATCACCTAATTAACCATTCTGAGGTGGAAATTAATGGTCTTGGTAACTAGGAAAAAAACTGATCTGAGAGAAAAATAGGTATCATGTTCTTGATACTTAGTGATTCTAAAATATTTGAAAGATTTTACTATTCCAATACATGAAATGAGTAATAGTAAAATTAAGAAAAAATGTTTCTATTCTAAATTCAAATCCATTCCTAATAGAATGGAAATGGAAAACATTATAATGAATCTAAAAATCATTTAATTTAAAGATCATCTGCTTAAATCTGACCCCCTTTATTATGTTAATAGTGTACATTTGCTTAGTTATTTATTTATTTAAAAATTTATTTTAAAATATTTTCCAAGTTTTATAACCTTTACACGGAGGTATCCATACAATCATTGCTAAGGCAGTCAATTCATTTGGATGCATTTCACTTAATTTATATGTGAGAAAAGAAAAATGTCTCTTTAATTGTAAGAAATTAACCATACTTACACAAAGTTTCTATTTTTGTTGTTGTTTATTTATTTTTGACAGAAAGACAGTGCGGTCTGGGGAGGGGCTGAGAGAAAGGGAGACAGAGGATCTGAAGCAGGCTCTGTGCTGAGAGCAGAGAGTCTGATATGGGCTCAAACTGAGGAACCATGAGATCATGAGCTCATGACCTGAGCTGAAGTTGGACACTTAACCAACTGAGCCACCCAGGTGCCCCAAAGTTTCTTTTTAAAAATTTTTTTAATGTTTATTTACTTTTGAGAGAGAGAAAGAGATGGAGCACAAGTTGGGGAGGGGCAGAGAGAGAGGGAGACACAGAATCCGAAGCAAACTCCAGGCTCTAGGAGGTCAGCAAAGCGCCTGTCTCGGGGCTCGAACCCACAAATTGTGAGATCATGACATGAGCCAAAGTCAGTCACTTAATCAACTGATCCACCCAGAAGCCCCCAAAGTTTCTTTTTTAATTGTTACTTTTATTTGTCAAATCTCTCTTTGTATATTCTATTCCAAGTGACACTTGAACTAGTCATTATTTTTCCTAAAACTACTGTTTCCATTGTCAAATTAAAAGTAAAAAAAATTGGGAGCACCTGGGTGACTCAGTCTGTTGAGCATCCGACTTTGGCTCAGGTCATGATCTTATGATTCGTGGGTTTGACCCCCGCATGGGGCTCTGACAGCTCAGAGCCTGGAGCCTGCTTCCAATTCTCTGTCTTCCTCTCTCCCTGCCCCTCCTCTGCTCGCACTCTGTCTCTGTCTCTCAAAAATAAATAAACATTAAAAAAAAAAGTAAAACAATTTAGTAATGAGTTTCATGTCTTTACTCAAGGGAAAATGGATTATTGGAGTACAGTACCTCACAAGCAGCAGAGCACTCCTTTTGGAGGGTTTGGGGCAAGAGCAAATTTTATGTAGTGTTAGAAGAAACAGTGCAGAGACAGGGCATGATTGGTTGGGGTTAGGTAATCTGAATTTATACAGAAAGATCAAGCAATAAGGATATAAATACAGAGTCCCAGAGTTGGCTTGGCTTTTGGGGATTGGCTGACTGAATATAGTCAATTTCTGGTCCAGCTCAGCATTTACCGGAACATGAAATTTAGTTTGCTGACATGGCGCCCTGTGCAAGAGAGGCTTCCTTTGGGCCTAGAAATCTATTTCAACACCATAAATAAGGAAATAATCCACATGAGGAAAATCTGCCTTGCTGTTGCTTTAAAGCAGCTTTGGAATGGAATCACAGTCAAGAACACTCCAGTTCAATAATGTAAAGTAATTGCAAAAGCATTTAACTTTAACAAAGACTCTCAAGAAATGCAAGGAGAAGATTCTGTTTATAACACAAGCAAATCATTTTAAAACCATTGTTCTCAATATCTCTGTCCTCTCTTTCCCTCCTGTGTCTATGTATCTCATATGTATGTAAGTTAAAGTTGGCCTTAAATCTCTGTTCTCCATTCCAAAACTCCCTAAAATTCTCCACAATTCAAGTTGCATTTTTTTCTCTTTTCTACCCCAACCAGCCTCCTTTCTTTCCTCTATCCCCCAACCTTTACCTTTCTGTATATAGGATCTATTATACTTTTCTAGTGCCTCAGCTTTCGTTAGTAATCAGTTGTGACTTAATCACCAATCAATGTCTCTACTTCAGTCATTACCTTGATCTAAAAATTCATGAAGTGCCATGTTGGTAGAAGTCAGAGGGAGGAAGGTAGTCTGTAAATAAACCAGATGTTAGTTACCACTTTATCTGGTATATAGTTAATAGCAAGTGGTAAAATGATATTTTGTTTGATGATTTTGTTATTGCAATTATTTTAATTTTCACAAAAGTACCTTTCATAGTAACTAGTGAGGGCTAGAATATTCTGAAAATGAGAAACTGTATTTGTACATTTGTGAACTCCCATGTATCATAAAAATTAGCAAGTCTTATGTGCCAAATTAACTGAAAGGTATATTTAAATAGTTTTTGTGACACCAGATTTTAGGAAATAATAAAATTAGAGAAAAATAAAACCATGTGGCAACGTATACATCAGAAATGGGGCTTTTCATTACCAAGGAAGGAAATGAGATAAAACAATTCTTACCATCTATGGATCAAGTACCTGTTAATATAAATTAATGACCATTAATCATTTCTAAGATTTTATTTGAGATTGTATCATAGTTTTCTGGGCTAAACATTCTGAATAGAGTTGATTCCTCCCTGCATGTGACAGTACTGACTGTGCACCCACCATTTGCCAGGCATCTAGTGTATATAACGTATACAACATCAAGCAATATAGATGAGGCTCCTGTTTTTACAAAATTTCATTATGCTTTAAAAACTTGGAAACAGTTTCTAGTCTGGCAAGTCACTTGCAAATGGCAGAGATAACTAAGGTCACCATGAAGATTTACCAACCTGAAGGAAGGAGCGCCATCAGGGAGCAGTGCCATAAAAAGGAGAGACTGTCAATAAGAGTGCCATCAATAATAGCAATAGGTCACACACACTGATGAATTACAATGGAGCAAACACTGTTCTAGGCTATTTACTTTTATTAAATTATTTAATCTTCAGAAGTTAATGAATAGATACCATTATTATCCCATATTTGCATATAAAATACTAGAACCTATATAACCTACAATTTACTTGATTGCAATAACTGGTATTAAGAATAACAAGTAATTTGTGGAGCCAGAATTTGAACCCAGACAATCTGCTTTGGAATATCCACCCGCCCACCATTAACTGTTTTCCCTTAAATAAAGAACATCTCAGCATAACTAAATATTATAATAAAACAGAAGAAAGTAGAAGTAATGGGACACATTTGTATTTTGCAATACGGGTTATTACTAATGACCTTCCTGAGAGCAAAATGGTGAAGAAGAATCAGATTCTACCAAATGAAGGACTTAGAGGCAGAGTGTAGACTACATTTTCCAGAATGTCAGTGATGAAGAAAATAGGAAAGACATTATCCTGTACACAAAATTAGCCAAAAATAATGTTATCTTATTTTGGTATGGAAAGATTATTTACACAAAGAGATCATGTTTGGGGAGCCTTGGTGGCTCTGTTGGTTGTGTCTGACTCTTGACTCAGGTCATGATCCCAGGGTTGTAGGATCGAGCCCCTCATTAGGCTCCACACTGAGCAGGGTCCCTGCATAAGATTTTCTCTCTCCTTCCCCTCCCTCCACCCCTCGCCTCTGCTCATATGCCCCCCCCCTTTCAAAAAAAAAAGAGATCATACTCTTTGTTTAAATTAAAAATATCCTATAAGAGTGAGAGTAGAGGGAAAGGGAGATAGAAAACTACAATTAAATATATTAAGTTGGGTCATAGGAAATGGATGATACTCAATTCTCATCCTCTAAAAACAGTACTGTGATAGGTTTCAATCTAATAGTAAATATTGCAGTAAGTGAAGACACAAGTTCCCAGAAGAAATATTAGATAGGTTTTAGCCTTAGGAGGGAGGAGGAAAAATATTTCTCAGAGAAAGATGAAAGGATAAAAGTTTAACTTAAAACATAATACTGTTTTGAGTCTGTTTTAATTTGAAAAACACATTTTTTTCAATGAAGAAGAGGGATGGGGTCATCTGCTGAAAGTGGTCACTCAGTGAGACAAGCTATGTGGCTTGTGTGTATGGCTATGAACAACGCTAAAGGCATCTTCTCAGGGTGAATACCTGAAAGGGAAAGCAGGATTAGGAAAATATGAGTGTGGTTTACAGTAAAATTAAATATAGCCAATATCAGAATTATATGAAATTTTCTAGAATTGCTGAGCACTCTAGTATCAGGAAAGAAAATGACAGATAATTTGACCTTTTTGTCAAAGGCCTATAAGCCTATTAGCTAGGTCATAGTGATGCTGAATTCCAATTATATATAAAGTACTGTTTCAGCAATGATAATTGCTATCATTTACAGATAGGTATGTGGGAGGTTTTATATGTCCTTTGTATTTAGCCTAATCAGTATGTTACTTCCAGTCTTCCCTCTCTCTTATCCATTTCTACATAGCGGATAGAGTCATATTTTTAAACTAAGGCAGATCAAGAGACTTTCCTACTTTCCTACTTAAAACCCTCTCTCTCCCTCTTTCTTATTTTTCCTCTGTCCTCCCTCAACCCAGACTAGGCAAACTGACCTTTCAGATAGTTAAACACTCAAAGCCCTTGACTGCCCCAGTTGGTTGACAGGTACTGAATTTTCTGCAGATCCCACTTTTCTAACTACTTCTGGTAAAGAAGCCTGCTCGGTCCTGTCCCTTCACTTGCAGTATAAATATCATTGCTTCAGAGAGGCACTCTTTAACCACATGGTTCAATGCAGATGGTCTCCATTCCTGCTATTCATCGGGACCCATTTATTTTCTTATAAAATGTATTATACTTTATAACTATGTTTATTACCATGATTACTAGTCCATTGTTTCTTCCTCTACCATTCCATTTGATCCTGAGGAGAAGACACTTTGCAAATTTCATTCATCACTAATTATCCAGGACATGGTTATATTCTTACATCATATTAGATGCTCATATATGAGTTACCAACAGCTAGCATTTAAACATATAACACCCATGCTGAAGTTGGGTATAGTCTCATTTTACAGGAAACAAAACTGAGGTAAAGAGATGTTAAGCAACTTGTCCAAAGTCGTATCACTAGCATGTGTCAAAGCCAGGATCCTAAACCACACCAGCTTTATTAAAAAGTCTCACTCGGTATGAGCACTGGGTGTTGCGTGTAAGCGATGAATCATGGGAATCTACTCCCGATGCCAAGAGCACAACTGTATACACTGTATGTTAGTGAACTTGACATTAAATTATATTTTAAAAAAAGGCTTGGTTCTAAACCACAACCCGGTACATTTATTCTGATATAAAAAAAATCATTTTGGAAGGCAGATAGCCTAGGAAGTCCATGGATTCTTCCCTTAGAATTCTTTAAATTTTTTTAATGTTTAAATATTTTTAAGAGAGAGAAAGACAACATGAGCAGGGAGGAGCAGAGAGAGAGCGAGACACAAAATCTGAAATAGGCTCCAGCCTCTGAGCTGTCAGCACAGAGCCTGACAAAGGGTCCAAACTCACAAACCGTGAGATCATGACCTGAGCCTACGTCGGATGCTTAACCGACTGAGCCTTCCAGGTGCCCCTCTTCCTTAGAATTCTGGTCCATGAAACAATTCTGCATTTTGTTATGAATAGTATTACCAGAGCATCTCAGTGTCTGAGTATCTCAGCAAAAACAGTTTTTGCATGTCTTTGATATTTGGATATTATGAGTTAACCAATCTGAATTTAATCAACTTGGAAATAAATAAATAAATGTGGTGTGTGTGTGTGTGTGTGTGTGTGTGTGTGTGAGTGTATGTGTGTGCATTTTTTCTGGACTTATAAACCTGAAAACAAAACATGGGACCATTATAAAATAATCTAGGTAATGCCATACTACATGATCTTCCTAGTAAATGTCCATTTGGTCTTCCCATGTTAAGACCACTAAATCTACAAATTATTCAGATTTCAATAGGTAATGATATAGATGTGAATCTTTAAAATAAAATTTTTCATATGCATTACTTTTATGTAATTTTTTATCTTAAGAAAAAGCATATTCAACTTATAGAATCTGCCATGCTGAAATTATCTCAAGCTTTGAGATTTGTTCATCCACCCTTTGAGGCTTGCATATCTCTGAACATCAGGTAGCTAATGAGCTTTGGGCAATATAGGCAATAATCTCTTCTCCCTTAATACCTACACCACATTGTACAGGAATTTTAATTGTAAGTAATAGACTTCTGTTTATGGATGTCACTAATATGAGTCAATACAAAGAATGGAATAAGAAATGCTTTGTTCCTTATGACTAGCAATCTATTCCATAGTAGTTTTATTCAACAATAAAGAAAGCTTATAAAATTGTTTTCAGAAGTGATGCAGGACATCTTAAATGGGGCAGCCAGGGCAGAATTTGTACAAATCAATAAAACTCCCTCTGCATCATGTGGGTTTTTTAATTTAACAACTGTTCACTTGTACTGTCATCATGTAAAACTACAGCTTGGAGGATAAAGTGGTGAGTTGGTTCAGTAAATCTTAGAAAAGAGCAAATTTATCCAACACTGTAGAGTCTATAAAAATAAACAATATGTGCAATTTGAACAAACTATATAAAAGAATTCCAAACAAAGAGTCAAAGATAGTTACAGAATCCCTATTTTTTCTGGAGTAGATACTTCTCTGTTTGGTTCACTGACAATTTTAGTTTTTCATTTTAATATTACTCTAATCTTAAATTCATGCTTTCTCTGATATTCTCTATTTCTCTCTTTCCACATCAAATGAAATAGATGTTTTGGTTGTTCTGAAGCTATGGCCCTTGGATCCCTCCAAGGACTCAAAATTGATTATTCACAAACCCAAAAGACTGCTCTGAGCTCAACTTCTAAACTGTTTTATCTTGGTTCCTGGTCTTAACTAGTTAAATATCTTCTTTTCATTTGCTTGAACTCATTTATTTGTCTGATCATAGAATGAAATGTGCTTTTCCATATCTCAGCTGTTGTTTTTAATTATATATGTTCACCAGAGAGAGGAAATGACCCTTCGGAAAGTCTCTCCCTGCTAGGCTGAGGAAAGTTTAAAGTAGAATGTACTTGAATATATCTGATTTAAATAGATAATAATACCCTAGAAAGTCCTACTCTCCTGTTTGAACAGTTTCTCTTTTTTCTTTTATTTTTATGAGTTTGAAAATCTGTGATTCACTTTTATTTTTTAAAATTTATGTTGTATATAACCCTCAGATAACATTAAATAAGATTTAGAGAATCAGTCTGTATTTACATGGAAATATTCTAATTTTCAAATCTTCTGGATGAAATTAGGCACATATTGTCATTTTACTATATATTCCAGTAAAGCAGATTCCTGAACTAAATCTTTAGCCTCAGACTAAATATTCCTTTAATTTTTTTTTGAACTGAATGCACTTTATTTTTTTTTCTTCGTTACAAAATATAAGTAATTTTTTTTAACTTTATAGTTTATTGTCAGGTTGGTTTCCATATAACACCCAGTGCTCTTCCCCACAAGTTACCTCCACCAAGACCATCACCCCCCATTACCTTTCCCCCTTCCCCTTCCTTTAATTTTTGAAATCAGATTTTTCACTCATAGAAGCATAAATACATATCAGATTTTATAATCTATTGCAGTTCTTAAAATGATTTCTAATTATTAGCTAACTTTTATTTTTTAATGTTTATTTATTTATTTTGAGAGAGAGAGAGTGTGTGCATGCATGCATGAGTAGGGGAGGGACAGAGGGAAAGAGAGAGAGAGAGAGGGAGAGAGAGAGAGAAGCCCCAGCAGGCTCCACTCTGCACAGAGCCCAAACTGGAGTTTGATCTCATGAACTGTGAGATTATGACCTGAGCTGAAATCAAGAGTCAGATGCTTAACCAACTGAGCCACCCAGGCACCCCTAGCTAACCTCTATTTTCAAAGTCATTCAAAGGAAAATATTAGTACATTATGTTTTACAAATAATTTTAAAAGAAAGCAATTCCCTTTTAACTCACTTTAGCTAAATGTAAGGAGGAATATAAGTAAAAACACTGTGTTCAGAATAGAGAAGGTAAAAATATAACTATTACCTTACCTTCACAGTCAATCAAGTTAATCAAATGAATGCATGCCTACTTATCCATAAGGCAGATATATGATATGTGATATATAAGTATATATGATTACTGGACTATGAGAGCAAAAGTATAAGTTCTTAATTGGGGCATATATTATGGCTTATTACATGTGGTTTAAAAATAAATATTTTGATTTTCAAGTTAACCCTCTGAGAAGGAGTAAAACTTTATAATTTTAAAGCAAATTTTAAAAATGTATCCATTGTACCCATGTCCTCTCATTGCCAGTTAACATAATTTTAATTATTATTGTTCTAATTCTCATAGATACATTTTCAACTGCCTGTAAATTAAATTAATACTAAAAAAGAAAAAAAACATTAGGGAATACAATGAGTTTTAATTGTGAACAAAAGCAATTCAATGAAGATAACTTGTTAGCAACTCATTTAACCTGAGTTTTGCTTAATCTACCTTTAAAGCAATACAAAATTTACAGGAATATAAATATACTCATTCATCCAGAACAGCAAATGTCGAAGGAAAAGGCTAATAGTTTCATAAGCAATCTTAACAGGAACACTATATAACAAATGTCATGAGGCCTGACAGTTCTAATCAGTTGGTAGGTAACCTTCAAACTTGCAAGGACACATTTAAAAATTAGGATCTTGTATTCTGTTAGCTATTATAAAACAATAAGCTGAGAGTTGACAGAAATACCTGATTTAAATACTTAGTAGAATCATTTCAAAAGGTGACATATTATATTCACAAACTGTTTAATTAAATTATCTATTTATCTTATTATATAGCAAGTTTATATGTACTAAAACTCCTTTATTGTAAAAAAATGTTTTCATCGTTAGTACCATGCAAGTTCAGAGTCTGATTACCATTTTCACAAGCTTTAAAACAAAAAGAAACTACCTCTCAAAGGAGAAAAATAGTGCTGGATACTATAGACTAGCTATTTTAACTTAAATGGGGAAACATACTGTATACTATCATCCAAGGGGCAATTTGCAAACCCTTTGAGGATCACAAAGTGCTGGGTTATAAATAGCATGACTTGAGTTACAAATCATTGTCAAACCAAACATATTTCCTACTATGACAGAATAATGGACTTGATTCCTTCAATCTACAATAAGTGAAATGGAGCTTGACCTCAGGAAGTCTTTTAACTCTGTCCCACATGGCATACTCATCAACAAGCTAGGAAAATATGGGTTAGGTCATGTAGTTGTTGGCTTGATGTAAAAGTTGTTGGAGTGTGGTACTCAAAAGGAGTTATTGATAGTTCACGGTTGACCAGAATGTATGGAATGAAATAAAAGAAGTAGCTGGTCAATGTTTGAATAAGTTATTTTGTGCCAGATGGGATTTCTAAATCTGAAATAATTTCTAATGGAATGAAATTAAAGAATTAGTTGGTCAATGTTTGAATAAGTTGTTTTGTGTCAGATGGGACTTCTAAGTCTGAAATAACTTCTAGTCTAATAATTTCTAAATAAATAAGAGGTAAGATTGCCTATTTGCTAACTTCTCATAGAATACCAACTGGGAAGGGTAACTCTTAATTTAGAGGCTATCATGTAGTATAACGTATATTCAAATATATACTTAGTGTATATATATATATATGCACTTATACATAATATATACTCATACATAATATTTATTCAAATATATATTCAGTGTATATATGTATGTATGTATATATGTAATTGTTTATTATATATGTATGATATATACATGAAATCTACATCTACATGTGTACATATATAATAACTAATACCCAAAACACATATATGTATATATAAAATAATACCCTGAACAATTCAAGTACATTGTGAATTCTGTATTGTGAAGTCTGATAGCACTCCCTGAAATATACAAGTGATAGCCAAGGGTTGGGGAGCATTAGGATTTCACTACACTCATAACACAGGGAGAGCGTGCTGTGCCCCGGAGAGACAAGGGGAAGAGAAAGACGGAAAACGCACATAGAACCATCTCTAAGGGAGGAAAAACTCGCCGGTCTCCCCATATATAAAGGCCGGGCGTGGGGAGAGAAATCCATCCCATCTAGCCCGCGAATCCTTCCTTGGGTGCAGCGGCAGCGACATCCATTCCAAGCAGCACCGCAAAAGGCGGCGGCACAGATAAAGGCGGCGGCGGTGCAAAAAGCGGTGGCGGCGGTGTGGCAAAAGGCACCTTGAAAAGCGGCAGCAGCAGCAGAAGCGGCGCCGCGAAAAGGGCAGCGCAAGCCAGGCCGGGAGGTCAGCCGTCTTCGGGAACGCATCCCATCTCCGGTGACACTGTTGAACTGCACGGACTAGGATTTGGAAGTGAGGCCGAGCTTGGAGAATACAGTTTGGGTCACCCGCGGCACAGGGAGATCAGACTCAGAGAGCGGCTTGCAACGTTTGGTTCCAGCAAAGCTTTGAAGCGACGCCATTCTTCTCCCCGCAACCACCAAGGCGGGGCCTCGGAGAGAGCAGCCCCCCAAGACCTGACCTGACGCCAAACCACGCCCATCCGCACAGGGGAGTTCTCTTTTTTCTTTCTTTTTTTTTCTTTCCTGTTTTCTTTGCTTCTCCTTCTTTTCTGCTGCCATCCAGATATATATCCCGTAGCATATTCTTATCTCTCCTCTTGGCTGGTTATAGGCTTTTAGACTGTCCATAGTCTTTTGCTGTCTCTGTCCCCACCTTGATTTTCTTTTTGTTTTTGTTTCTTTTTCTTCTCTCTTTTCTTCTCTTCTTTCCTTCCTTTCCTTTCCTTTCCTATCCTTTTCTTTACTTCCTTTCCCCTTTTGTCTTGCTTGTTTGTTTGATCTGTCTGTGCGTTTCCATGCTTTTGTTCTCTGTATGCTAGTCTGTTTCCTTTTCAGGGATACCTCAAGAAACAAGCCAAAGTACACGTGGTGGAGAGTCCCAAATATCACTGACCAGGGAAGTAAAATAATCAAAGGCACAACAAGAGAAACCGAGAGACACCATTAAAAGAACACTTTCTGAAACGACAGGCCCTGGACAGTCAATGAG